>JAOWBH010140749.1:0-22253 GCA_028566215.1 Silene coronaria | reverse complement strand
ACCCGAATACTCCTCCAATCATATCACAATTAATATCATAATGCTCAATATAAATATCAACATCAATATCATTATCACATCATAATCATAACAGTTCCATAATCAAATTATCATATCATATCATATCATATCACAATTCATTTCACGGATACAGTAGAGTAGATACTCTACCTGAAATATGATCAGCTACAAGACTCTCAAATGATGGCTCAGAAATACTCCACTCGGAATTCACCACCTAATGAAGTAAATAATATCCAATTACTATTCCGATTATCAAAACACTCCGAAATAATTATAGGCTTAATTAATAAAACCCGTCTTATAATTATCCCAATCCAGACTCTAATTCTTTTATCAACAATAATATTAATAATAATAATAATGATAATCTAAATAATCCGTTGTATAGTGTTCGAAATCACAAAGCTAATAATCCCGATATCAATAATAATAATGTCACGCTATTATTTATATTACTATTAAATCTCGACTCAACCCGACTCCACACTTAATAAACTAAGATTAGTAAAACCCGACCCGACTCACAAAACCAACTCCACAACCTCATTTCAACTCGGCCTCCAACCATCCAAAACCGAGCTTTTCACTCATCATCCTTCAAAAACCTCGTCTACCACCACCGACAGCCCCCACTCTAACCTGACCATCACCCCAAACCACCACCGTGGTCAACTCAGCCCTCCGAGTCAAACCACGGCCCAAACCAAGCCTGGCCCGACACAAAACCCCCTGAACTTCCCTTAAACCCGCGACATTACACCACCCATCAGGCCGCAGCCACAGTTCAATCACCACCGTGGTCTCACCTGACCCACGATGGTCCCTAGACACCAGCACCACCGTGTCGACCTCCCCCGAGTCAACGGTGGTGCCCCCATTTTATCCTGCGACAGAAACCCAATACACCACTACTGTTTTCGCCAAACCTTACGACAGTTACTATAGCAGCGCCAACAGCCGCCATAGCCACCCTTAATACCACCCTCAGCCTCGCCCTAAACCATGACAACCCTGATTAACCAAGTCATCGACAGCATAACCCGTCGATTCAAAAGTCAGACTCCATTTCCTGCGTTTAAACCGATAACCACCATACCCTCCACCACGAATGGTTACAACCACCCTAACCACCACCACACACCTTAGATGTGACCCTAGTCTAGTACTCAACAACCTAGACTCATCGACCCTTAACATAATTAAGCAATATGCAAAATAGAAGTGAAGAAAAGGAGACAAGCCGTGATGAATTACCTCGACACAGCCTTAAATCGCCCCTAGAACCGCCACTGAAACCACCCCAGGGTCCTGCCGCCGCCTTCTAGCACTACTGTCGCCTCCTCTCTCGAAATGTGTGAGTGTGTGTTAGGGTTTTGTATACGTTTAGGGTTAGTGTAGAGGGACGGGTAATATAGAGGAATGCATAGGGTTTACTCGGTTTGCTTATCTAACCCACAACCCATATTCGACCCAAACCCGTGAAACAACGTTATATAACTCGGTCATGATTTACTAATATAATTATGATACTAAATGATAATAAATAGGACATAATTCGATGCTAATACGGTAATAACATACTTGCCGGGTCAAATATCGAGTCAAAATAATATGGGGTATTACAAAAAGAGAAACAAATTTTTGGGGAGGTGGTAGCTATGATTAATGTTGTTGAGTTTCAGAAGTGCGGCCTACCACATGCGCACCTGTTAATAATTCTGAAACAAGAGTACAAGATTACTCATCCAGAAAAGTTTGACAAGTATGTTGTAGCAGAGCTTCCTTTACTCGATAATCATCACCTTAGAAGTGCTGTCGTATGACATATGATGCACGGACTATATGGTACTGATTTCCCAAAATGCGTCTGTATGCAGATTAAGGACAGGAAATTAGAGTGCAGTAAAGGTTATACAAAGAGTTTCCGCACCTTCACGACAAATGAAACAGACTCTTATCCATTATATAGGAGGAGGAACACTGGTGAGGCAGTTAAAGTGAGAAAGGCCAGTCTGGGTAACAGATAAGTTGTTCCCTACAATCCTTAGTTGCTTGCCATGTTTGTTTGCCATTTGAACGTGGAAGTGTGCTCCACCATTAAAGCAGACAAGTATTTATATAAATATTTATACAAAGGCCATGATCATGTCTTATTCAATATTGCGGGTGAAGGGACGGCACCATTGGTGGATGAGATTTCCAAGTACCAGTCTGGTAGGTGGGTTTCACCATCGGAGGCAGCCTGGATAATTTATGGGTTCAACCTTTTCGACACGTACCCACTTGTTCATCCACTACCAGTACACATACCGAATAACCAGATGATCATATTTTTAGGAAGTGAATACCTGTCAGCAGTTGTGTCTGACGAGCTCAGGTGCAAGACAATGCTCACTGAATTCTTTAAGAAGAATTCTCAACTAAAAAAGGGGACTCAATATCTTTATAGTGAGTTCCCAGAATACTTTGTGTGGAATGAGAATAAGAATTTTTGGAAAAGCAAAGACCGTGGGGTTGTCATTAGTAGAGTGTACATGCTTCGCCCGGGGAGGATGATCGGTACTACCTGAGGCTGTTGCTTGCACATGTTAGAGGGCCTTAATCATTTGAGGACCTGCTAACTGTTGATGGTGATTATTGTGCAACATTCCAGGAAGCGGCGTTTAAGAAGAGGGATACTTGAGGCCGATGATGCGGCAGAGAGGTGTATGGATGAGGCTGTACAGGTGGAAATGCCCAATGCTCTTAGGCGCCTGTTCGCATCTATATTGATTTTTGGTTGTCTAAATAATCCTGATAAATTCTGGGATCACTCTTATGAGGCCCTTTTTGAAGATTTCAGGAAACAGTTTCCAAATGACCCAGCAAAAATACTACAACATACAACAGGGAAAGTTGAGCAGTTCTTGGAGGGGATGGGAAAGAGCTTCGCACATTTTTTTTCTGGATCATTTACATATTACTCAGGAGCCGGACATTCAAAATACAAGGGATATAAGTGATTCTATAAATGCTCTTGTGCCTCTTTTACAGTTGTCATCACGGAAAGACCTAAATCTTGGCCATCAAACTACGTATAAGACTATAATTCAACATGTCAAGGCTGGCAAAGGAGGAGCTTTCTTCATTATTGGTCCAGGTGGAACGGGAAAGTCGTTTTTATATAGAGCGTTGTATACAAAAGTTAGATCTATGGGCAAGATATATCTGCCTACAGCTACATCTGGGATTGCAGCTTCAAATTTACGAACAGGCAGGACAACACATTCCAGATTTAAAATACCTTTAGATAGCAAGGAGACACTTACCTGTGATGTCCCAAAACAAGGTGGTCTTAGCATGTTTAACAAGGGAAGCATCGTTAATCATTTGGGATGAAGCGTCCATGGCTAAAAGGGATAATATTGATCCCGTTGATATGTTGTTCCAAGACGTGTGCAGTAATCTGGCGCCGTTCGGAGGCAATATTATTGTTTTCGTTAGTGATTTCCGCTAGGTCCTTCCCGCGATACCACGATGCACCCAGTAGGAAGCTGTATATGCAAGCATTGTCATCTCTGCTATCTGGCTAGACCTTATCAAATTTAGTTTAACTGAAAATATTAGAGCCAGGGCGGATCCATAGTTCGCAAAGTTTCTTCTGGACCTTGGCAATGGTGCTTTGCAGACAACAGAAAATGAATTAGTGTAGATTCCCTATGACCTGATATTAGAGTCGAGGAAAGACTAGCTACCAGAGCAAGCGCTGGTTTATGCAGTGTTCCCAGAGATTTGGCGACAATCTTTCAGTCCATAAATCTTCACCGAGAGAGCGATACTTACACCACGCAATAGTGATGTTGACTCCATAAACAGTATGCTAATCATGGAATTTCCAGGCGCCATCCATGTGTACAAGAGTTATGACAGCGTCGTAGACGACAACTCGAATGTATACCCTACTAAGTTCCTGAATTCGCTATGCCCTGGTGGGATGACACCACATGAACTCATTGTAAAGGAAGATTCGCCGGTTATATTATTACGAAACTTGGATTCTGCTGCAGGCATATGCAATGGTACATGTCTTATCTGCAAACATTTCTTTCCGAACATGATTGAGTGTGAGATTTCCACTGGTTTTTATAAAAGAGAACGAGTCTTCCTTCCAAGGATAACCCTCAAACCCTCAAAAAGCTCTAAATTCCTTATTGACTTCCAAAGAAAGCAATTCCCTATTAGGTTGAGCTTTGCGATGACAATTAATAAGGCTCAGGGTCAGACGTTACTACGCGTTGGGATTTACTTGTCTAAGCTGTGTTTCTCACATGGGCAATTGTATGTAGCCATGTCACGTGCTCGATCAGCCTTCATGTTGTAGGTGCTGAACTATTCAGGCTCATCTGACAGAAGTGGGAATTGGGTGAAGAATGTGGTATCCTTTGAGGTGGTGTGGAGAGCATGCTTTAGATGATTTCAACAAGTAATGAGCACATGACCTTTTTATACAAATATTTAGGTTTCTTTTATGCATGTAGCTGGTATACTACTAAAATAGACATAACTGATAACATTATTAAGTATCGTTGGTGCAGGAAACAATTCTTGCATGCAAATGTAGACCCATTTGTGAAGTTTGTGGTTCAACTAAGAATTAGGGTCCGCATACCAACAACAACTACAAGTTTTGGTTTGAAGCCTTTTTGGGTGGTGCAAATCACACAGGGACATTTAGCTACGTTAGTTCAACATGACTGTCTTTGGTTGCTTTGTACGAAACAGCTATTCAGTTATGTACAAATAATTTTGGGCATAGTTGCAATTTGGCATTTTTTGGGGAAGTGCAAATCACACAAAGACGTTCATCTGATCTTTTGCAAGAAGATCATCTTTGCTTGCTTTGTGTGGAATGTATTCAGGCACCTTAAGTTGAAGTGATATTAGAAATTCCTTAGGGTTATAAAATCATGGCTTAATTGCAGGTTGTAATGGTTTGAAAGATATTATTTTGAACTTGTCAGTAATGTAGACCTCATTGTTCTATAGTCTTGAAAAGGTACCGTCCCTTAGCCAGTATAGGCCTTATAAACAAAGGTATTCAATTGAAGGAATGAAGGTAAAAGTTGATTGAAATTGGAGGGTGTTGGGGAGCGTAAATGCGTAATGTTATGAGCCTAGGAAACGTAACTGTAAATTGTATTTTGATTGGAGATCATTTGGACCGTGTTGGAATCGGAAGGAAACTAGGACTCAATTCCAATTCGGAGTTATTGGGCTTGCTCACGTTAGAACTAGATAAAATTCAACAAGAACCTTTTAAGTCAATACTTTACGTAAAAGGCGCAATAATCGAATAACAGTTACATTGATCGGCGCTTTTTTGGAGGAAGTCTTTGCTACTAATCCATAACGTAGTGTCTAAACAAATATCAATTGGCAAGTTGGGATTGTATATCTATAAATGGTACTTGCATTACTTCCATGAATTCGTTGACCCTGCTTTGCTAACCGTACTTTTGAAGTCCTAAATATGCTAATCGAATAACACATATAAAATAGCCCGTAAATATGATACTACTTCATGATCTCAAAAACTGAAGCAATCCTTTGTTCACGCGACAAAGTCTATATATTAAGAATAGGAAGATTGCATCTTTAGTTAAGTTTTGGCCTAGACTAGACAAGTGAACTTGAAAATGATAATTTAGAAAGACTTGGCTAGACTTACATAGGTTGTACTATAATATACATACATTTTAAAGCTCAACACAACTACTATTTATGTTTACCAAAATCCTTTCCATGTAGTTGCTTTTTAGCCTACTATATCTTGTCAGTACTAGACAATGTTAACTTACAAGGTTACTTTAGTTGGAAAGCATAGGCTCAAGTTTAGTTCAGTTACAAATACAGTAGAAAGTTCGGTGCTACAACGCTTTATAACCCATAAATAATAGGACCTTTGATTAGAACAGCATGATAAATAGACAAATAGACGTTCGGTCAATAATGCACACTCGGGGTCTATAGTTATAAATTGATTGAGTTACATCTATAAATTTGATTCATTTCTTGTATAAGACAAGCAAATTTGAAACGGTTTATAATAACATGTGAGGTAATATTTTCACTGTATCCGCATTTACTTTCAACCTCGGGTTCGAATACTGGATTTTTTAAACAAATGGTCATGCTTATAACATTACTTGGAATAAAACATCGAATTCACTTAAAATTCTTCGTGTATTTCTTATTAAAAAAAATGGTGAAATAATTAACCAAGCGTGAAACTTAGACTTATCGTCGATTTATAAGCCACAACTTACTTTCCATTCAACTTTGCTACATTTTTCCTTTATTTATCCCCGCAACATTTCAAATCGCACTGTTTTTAGGCTAAGGTGACCGTCGAGGCAGTTGGGTCCATAAAAATAATATCGTCAGAATTAGTGTCGCGGTACTGTTGTTCGTCTAGGGCCAAAGTGTTAGGCGCCCCTTATGTTGCCAAATTAGTTTGTCGAACATTCTAGGTGACATTGGTCGTGAGGTAGACTTTTAAATCCTCTTGTGGCTGAACATGCTCCTACCCCGTTCAGTTTTACAGTAATCGTTTGTTAAAGCTTTTGAGGTCTCGGTTTACCCAACTAACTACTTTGACACAGTTAACCAAACCTACGCAGGACGTTTTGGGATATCCAACTAGCTAGAGTGTACCACATTATGTAAATTAACAACTAAGCTACAGTTAAAACCTGGGAAATAACAAAGTAGGTTATTGTCTTGCTTGCCTACTACACGTATAACCACACGCATAGAATGTACTATTATTCTGTCTTTCCCAGTGATACTTGAATGTCCCTCTGCTAACAAATATACAATTAACATTCCTAGCCTTTCGTTTCGGGTATTTTACGCCGAATTAGGGGTTAAAGCGGTCTTATTCACTAATCGTGTGAGATGTTGAGATTATTGTACTTAATGTAAATACGTAAAGAAATTAAACAAGATGACACGTGAGATTTGGTGACGCGGAAAACCCTAACATAGGAAAAACCGCGGGAAGAGGACGGTACCCTCCAAGATTTCACTATGATGCTTAATAAGAGAGAGAGTACAATGTGTTTTTAGCTATCAAAATTAGGTCATTTCATGAATAAACTCTTCCTCTATTTATAATGGTGCTAACCCGAGTAGGGTTAGCTTGCTTGCCTCCCAAGGCTCCGTATCACCGGCCGTCGGGCCCTGATACACCTGTAGTCTCCATGGGCCGACCTTTCTTTGAGTCTCCTAGTTTGAGGTCCATCTTACGTATCTCCTTGGGCTTCTCTCCGTCTTTAGGTTCCTTGGGCCTTAAACCGTACTCCTTCCTCCATTAACTGATGTCGGGCCCAATGTGGCTAAATTAGCCCAAATAGTTTGCCCCCAATATTTCGGAATCGTGTGCAAGCAAGTGAGCGGGAAATTGCTCGTATTTAAGAACCACCTCCTCTAACTTCCCCAACACTCTCTATTCAATTGGTGCATTAATTGCCCCAACTCCTCCCACTATAAATACTCCATACTCTCCATTAAATCAACTCTTCCCAACCTCCTAAAACCCCCTGAAATCCCTAACTTCCCATCTTCATCTCTTCCATCTTTATTATTCTTGTCACTCGTGCTTGCTTTGGCCGTCTTCCACTTAGGTAATTCCTGCATTATTGTACTCTTCCTTTTATTCAACTTTCACTCACATCATGGGTAAGACTTGTCAAACATCTTCATCTTCTCACCCTATTAACCTTGAACCTGGTGAACTTTTCCCCTCTCTGGAGCTCCTTAAGCATCCCCATAACTGCAAATCTTCCTTGACCCTCACTGACATTCCTCGAATTAAAGAATACCTGGGGTTGGGGGACGATGTTATAATTCATATTCCGACCCCTGGCTAGAAGGTTGATGGATACCGAAAGGGTTGGGTATATCTGTACCAATACCCTTTCAAATACGGCCTCAGGTTCCCCTTTCCCGAAATGATCCAAGACTTTCTCTACTTAAACCGCATGCCAATGGCCCAAGTGTCGCCTTACGCCTGGCATGCTCTCTTTTCATGCTTTGCTATCAATGAGTCTGATGGGGTTGATATCACCCTGGAAGATCTGGCTCACAAGTTTGAGATCCGCTCGATTGGTAAGAGCCAATACTCTTTCAGGGATCGTGATGGCTCCGAAGAATTCTTGAAACATTCATCCAAGTCTAAGGACGAGAGGTGGTTTGAGGATTTCTTTTATGTCAAAGTGGACTCCATCAATCCTTATGTTGTCTACCTCTTCCACACCTGGCTATCTACCAAGAGTAAGTAACTCTCTAGCTTCTCTTCTTTCTTGCTCTACTCACCTTCTTACCCTTTCCTTGTGCGTAGAACCCAACACACCTGACTTATCCGAGAACAAAGCCATCTCGCTCGCTAGGTTTCACTGCATTCTAGCGTCCGATCGTAAATTTCCAGAACTGCTTCATGGTTTTTCTTCCTCCAGCTCTCAACCGTCTTCACACCATGTCTTCAGGTAGATTCTCTTCTTGCGTCCCTAATTTAGATTTCCTATTTGGGGTGTCGATTTTTGACACATGCTTGCAGGTAGCACTCGTGTCAATCCCTTCGAAGCTCTGCTTCAAAGTGCCAAGAAGAGGGGCGCTGGAAGTCCCTTGGCCACTCCTGCTGCTAAAAAGAGAGCCACTGAGTCTAGATCTCTTGCTTCACCCGCAGCACACCAATCTCTGCTCTGGAAAGGCTCCACTCGAGGTCACCCTCTGTCTCGCCGTCCTTCTACTCCTCCCTGCAGTTCTGCAGCTGGCAGTGGTGAACTGACCTTTCACTTTCCGGAAAGGTTCGGCGACCCTGAGCATATACCCTATTGGCCCGCCATGGAACAGCTGCTATTTCCAGTCTTTGCCCAGGAGTACGACAAGATGGAGGCTGAGGTCATGGTTGATACTGACGTTGCAAATGCGTTCATCGTAAGTTTTCGTGTACTCTCGTCTCCTATCTTTCTATATGTCCATTGCGCATTTTAATTTATGCCTAATTCATATTTGCCAGACCCTCCAATCTACGCTGATCACTCGGAAGGTGATCAAGAGGTCGCGCACCGAGTGCCTGGTCACCCGTACAAAGAATTAGGAGCTAGCAGCTTCCTGCGCTGACCTTCAGAAGCAGCGTGCTAACTTGAGGACTTCGGTGATGAATCTGAAGGTTGAGCTTGCCAATGCCTCTAAGGAGCGTCACGACAATGAGCAGTGGATGATGCAGTCTTAGGAGGCTATGGAGAGGTTGACAGAGGAGATCTCTCGTGTCGAGGCAAAGATCAAGGACCTGGTTGAGCTTGCTTCCAACATTGGTGCTCACGCCACCTGGCAGGGCTAAGTGGATAGTATGCGTGCAGCCATTGAGGGGTCATTCACCCTTCAGGACCTGAAAGATGAAGAAAGGCAGTTCAGGACCTTCTTTCCTCGTGACCCGGACCTCGGCCTCATAATGCTTGACGCTGGCAAGATCAACTCTCCTGCGACTATGCTGGGGATCTTCCTATGGAGGGGCCTCCATCTTCAGCTCTTGTAGCTACTGAGGAGATTCTTGTTGATTAGCCTGTTGTGCCCAATCTTGTACCTGCAGAGGAAAGTCTGCCAGAAGTTGGTGAGAAGGTTGCGGAGGAGGGTGAAAGGGTGGTCACAGAATGAGCCTCCTGTTTTTATTTGTTTTGTTTAAATGTTAGTATTTTTTGGCCTGGTCCTGTGTGACATATGTTTTTATTCCGGTTTGTGCCTGCCCAAGGGGCGGGTATACTTTGATCATTTAATGTATGTGCCCCTACAGCTCAGTGAGCCGGGGGTCCTTTTGACTACTTAACCTTGTTCATGACGTAAGGTGTGTTCGCCATTGTTTAGTAGCCATTGCAGGCGTATGGTAGTTAAGTTTTTGTGTCGTTCTAGGACTGTTGGAGAGAGAGGCCACTGGTTTCCCAGCACCCTTCTTATGTTCTCCAGATCTGTGGGCCCTGTTGTATCGAGTACTCTGGTCGGTAGCTACCTTGGGGGTGCTGTCAGGGGAACTGGTGCGCATCGAGCAGACTTGCCAGCTCCTTTTCGTGTTCTGCCCGCCTCGTGAGGGTGCCTTACAAAGGATTAGGTTGGACACGATGGATGCCGCATGCCTCGTCACCCCGCGTTTAGGAATGCAAGGTAATTCTTGTTGTACCACACCTGACAATTACTGGGAAAGCAGGGCTCAAAGTGTCTCTTCCAGAGAAAACCGCCATATTTAACTTAGCAAGACCAAAAATATTTTAAGGATCGACTTCAGATGCCATAATGTACCTGACACTCTTCATGAGGTACCAAGAATCTTCCTGGCTTCAGAAAGTCTCAGGCCTTAAGGCAAAAAATATGCTGAAAAAAGAAAAAGAAAGGTATAAAAGTTTAAAAATAACTTGAGGGCTTGCAGTATGCCTACTACCCCCCCTTTTGGCTACTTAGAACTGTGGAAATATCCTTTGTACATTATCGTACCCCTCCTCGTCATATGTGACACTTCTTTAGGTGGAGGATGTTTCATGGTTTGTGTATGATTTGACCTTGCATGGTCATCAATCTGTATGCCCCATGGCCAATGAAACTCTCCACCTGATACGGTCCCTCCCACTAATGGGCGAACTTGCTTGCCTTGTGATTTTTAGTGTTTTGATACAATTTCCTCAGTATCAGATCGCCAGTTTCCAGGAATCGGAGCATGACATTCTTGTTGTAGCTTTTAGCTACTAATTGCTTGCGGGCTGCCATTCGTATTTTAACACTTTCCCTCAATTCGTCTATTGTGTCCAGATTCCTGGCTAGCTCTCCCTGGTTTGCGTCAGCTGTCATGCATCCGTATCTGTGCGTAGGGACTAGGACCTCTGACGGTATTACTGCCTCTGCCCCAAACACTAAGCTAAATGGTGTTTGTCCTGTTGCCTCCTTTTGGGTTGTTCTGTCAGACCATAATAATAAGGGAAGTTCGTCTACCCACTTGCCCCCAAGTTCCTTTAATCTCTTCCTCAGGTTGTCAATAATAATTTTATTACTTGACTCCGCATGTCCGTTGGATTTAGGAATTCTAGGAGCAGACTTCTTCAGCGAGATATTCCACCTAGCGCATAATCCTTTTGAGTTGTCTGACACGAATTGTGACCTATTATCGCATATTATCTCTGATGGTATCCCAAATCTGCATAGCATATTCCGTTTAATGAAATAAATAACTTGTTTGTCTTTCACCTCGACGTACGCCTCTACTACAATCCATTTGGAAAAGTAGTCCGTCATTGCTAAGATGTATAACCAATTTCCTGGAGCCCTGGGCAGTGGACCGACAATATCCATACCCCACGTCATGAATGGACACGGGGAGATTACTAGGTGTAAGGGCTATTCCGGTTGATGTATCTCGGGTGTTGACCTCTGGCATGCATCACATTTCTTTGCGAACTCTATGGCGTCTGCACGCATTGTCGGCCAGAAGTAGCCTTGTCTTAGTGCTTTATTCGACAGGATCCTACCTCCTGCGTGATTGCCGCATTCGCCACTGTGGATAGCCTCTAGCACTGTCTTAGCTTCATCTTTGTCCAATCACCTGAGGTATGGCCCTGCCAAAGATTTTCTGAATAGGACGCCATCTATTAATATAAACTTTGAGGTTTTCATTTTGAAAACTCTAGATTCCTTTTTGTCAGCTGGTATCACGTCGTCTTTGAGCCACTCTAATTAGGGCTTTCTCCAGTCGAATTCTTCCTGTGCTTGCAAACACCTGCTCTCTCATTGCTCTGTTTGTTATCTTTGCACCTTCATCCTTCTGTATGGTTGGTGTCAGTACGTGCACTATTGGTATATTGGTCAGTTCTGCTGGTTTGAAGGTTGCTCCCAAGGTGGCTAATGCATCAGCCTCAACGTTATGTTCCCTAGAAACCTGAGATATCTTGAAATCACTGAATTTCCCAGCCAACTCCTTTGCAACTTTCAAGTAAGCAATCATTTTGGTGTCCCTTGCCGTATAAGAGTCGTTGACATGATTGACCATGAGCAGAGAATCGCCATACACCGGTAAGTTTTTTAATCCTATGTCTAGAGCCAACTGGAGGCCCAATATCAGCGCTTCATATTCTGCTTCGTTGTTTGTTGCCTTGAATTCACATCAAACTGCTTGTACGATCAATTCCCCTTTTTAGGATATCAGAACTATTCCTACACCTGCCCCCCTCTGGTTAGAAGCTCCGTCAGTATGTAACGTCCATACTGTGTTATTGCTACCTCCTTCCAATGCTTCCACCTCTCGGGTGGCTAGGCTTAGTATGGCCTGGCTGAAGTCCGATGTGAAGTCATCCAGCGCCTAGGATTTGATGGTTGTACGTGGCTCGTACTGAATGTCGTATCAACTGAGGTGTAATGACCACTTTGACAACCTTCCTGATAGTTCAGGCTTCCGCAAAATTGACTTAAAGGGGAAATTAGTCACGACACGTATTATATGAGATTCAAAATAAGGGCGCAATTTATATAAGGCGGTTACTAGTGCCAAAACTAACTTTTTGGGAGATGTGTACCTGGTCTCTGTAGGTAGTAGAGACTTACTCACGTAGTATACCGGTAGTTGTGTTCTCTCCTGTTCCCTTACAAGGTCTGCGCTCACTGCGGCTTCAGTGACTGATAGGTATAACAAGAAAGGCTCTCATTGCTCTGGCTTGGACAGTAAAGGCGGGGTGCTAAGGTAGCATTTCAGGTCCCCGAATGCGTCTTCATGCTCCTTGGTCCACTCAAACCTCTGCCTTTTCATCAGTATATCATAAAAGAGTCGACATCTGTCAGAAGATTTTGAGATGAATCTGCTAAGAGCTGCCACCTTCCCTGCTAATCGTTGGACGTCCTTAAGCCTTTCCGGTGATCTTAACTGAAGTATAGCCTTAATCTGTTCTGTTGGCTTCTATCCCTCTTTGTGTTACTATATATCCCAAGAACTTTCCTGATGACACCCCGAAGGTGCACTTAGACGGGTTTAGTTTCATCTTGTATTTTCTCAGCGTGTCGAAGGTATCTGCTAGGTGGCGCATGTGCTCTTCAGCCACCTTTGACTTTTCCACCATATCGTCAATATATACTTCCATTGTTTCCCCTATTTATTTATTAAACATCTTATTCACCAATCTCTAATAGGTGGATCCTGCATTCTTTAGCCCAAAGGGCATTACATTGTAACAATAGATCCCCCTTTCAGACATGAACGCCGTGTTTTCTTGATCTGCAAGGTCCATCTTTATCTGATTATGGCTACTCCACGCATCCAGGAATGTAAGCATCTCATGGCCTGCTGTAGTGTCTACCATAGCGTCGATGTGAGGTAGCGAGAAAGAATCTTTTGGGCATGCCTTGTTCAGGTCCGAGAAATCTACACACACTCTCCACTTTCCATTCTTCTTAGGTACTACCACCACGTTTGACAACCACTCCGGGTACTTGACTTCCCTTATCTTCCCTGCTGCCAGTAAGCTGTCCACTTCTTGGTTTATGACTTGATTTCGTTCTGGCGCGAACTTCCTTCTACTTAGCTGAACTGGGCTGCATTTAGGGTCGACACTCAGCTTATGCGTGATGATGGACGGGTCAATCCCTATCATGTCATCATGGGACCATGCGAAGTAGTCCATATTTTGTTGGAGTAATCCCATCAACTGGCGCCTCTGGTGCCCTGTGCATTCCGCTTCAACTAACATCGTTCGCTCCGGGTGCCGTGTGTCCAAGCGACTTGATCTAGCTCCTCCATTGTTGGTTCAGTGTAATCTGCCTGGGCACACCGATCCTGTAATTGATATGTCGGGGGAATAACCGTGCACTTTAGTGCTTTCTTGTTACAGCCCGTAGCCTCTTCTTGATCTTCTCGTATTTCTTCTACCCCCAGGGTGTGGGGAATTTCACACACTGGTGGTATGTGGATGGGACAAATTTCATCAGGTACAGCCATGGTCTTCCTAATATGACGTTGTAAATAGCCGGCCTGTCTATTAACAAGTACATTACCTGTTTGTTGACGCCTCCCGCATAGGTTGGAATCATGATTTCCACAAGTGAGTGGGCTGTTTCTCCGATGAACCCTACCAATGGGATAGCCTTCTTCTGCAGATCATTCTCGCTGAACCCCATACTCTTGATCGTTTCTAACATGATTAGGTTGACTGAACTTCCTGTGTCGATTAATACTTTCATGACCGTACAATTCGCCATGGACAACGTTATGATCAAGACGTCATGATGCTCTAGGTCATCATGGACGTCCACGTCGTCAAAGGTGACAGCTGGTATATTACGGTGGCTGACTCTATACAAAGTCCGACAGGCTTCCTTTGGCCGTGTGGTGCGTCTCTTTGCCACCGAGTATCATGTTTATTATTTTGGTGCAAACGGGTGGTGCTGATGGCAGAGCCTGGTTCGTTAAACTTACTTTCCCTTGCTGCTTGTCCCCACGTGATAATAGGTGGTCCAAGTTGCCCTGATGCCTGACTTCCCGTCGTAATAGGTAGTAGTCCTTCGTGGTGTGACCGATATCGTCGTGAAAGTCGCACCACTTCTTACTATCCTTCCTCCATGCTTGATCCTCGGCTGCTGGCCTAGGCCACTTAACTTTATCTCCCAGATCCCTCAGTGCTTTCAGGAGTCCCGTCATCCTTGTAGTGAAGTCGTATTCACTGACACGAGGCAGCTGCTTCGAGCTTTCCCGGTTGTCGACTTTATTAATCACTCTGGTGTATGGCTTCGCGCGTTCTTCCCTTCTTTCCACGGTCGTTTTCTTTCCACTCCTTTCCGCGGGCTGATGCCCCCTTTTTAATTGGTCATCTTCTTTCAGTCTGATCGCAGTTGTTGCTTTTGCCAGTATATCTTCGAAGGTTCGGCAAGGGTGTCCGGTTAACTCTTTGTACAGGTCGGAGTCCAGATGAAGTCCCTGCCTAAAGGCTTCTATCGCAGTTGGCACGTCATAACCACGTATTGCCACCTTCTTCTTGTTGAACCTGGTAACGAAATCCCTTGTAGTTTCTTCGAATCCTTGCACTATTCGATAAAGGTCACTGGTGTGCTTCTCGGGCTTCCTGCTACTAGCGAATTGTTGGGTAAATGCGTTCACTAAGTCATCGAAGCTCACTATTGACTTATTTGGAAGGCTAACGAACCATTGGAGTGCGGCGACTGACAACGTGGAACTGAATCATTTGCACATGCAGGCTTCCTTCAGGTGCCCGGTCGCCGTTGTGACCATCATCTTCTGCTTGCACTGACTCACGTGATCGAAAGGGTCCGTTGTGCCGTCGTAGAGGGTCATAACAAGAGCACTAAATCCTTTTGGGACAGTAACCAGTGGGATGACGTCGGTGAAGGACGAATCTGTGTAACTTCCCTACTCAGCTTTTTCCAAGGGGATAGACATTCCCGGGATTCGGCTTATGAGCTCTTTCAATTCCCAGTACTGCTGGTCCCTCATGGTTTCACTCCTACTCTAGCTGGCATGGAACTGATGGGACGGCCCGACACCTCCTTGCCAGTTGTCCGCAAACTGCGGGTGGAACATGCCACTTGGAACACTGGTGGCTACCGGCATCATCTCGGGTCCTAAATCAACGCTCCTTCCCGTTGGTTGGTAACCTGACAAACCTATAGCAGGTTGATAGTCAGTACGTAAAAGATTGTTGGGTGGGACGTTACCTGGTGTGGCGTTGATGCAGCTGGCTGTAGGGATCGGGAATCCGACTCCCTTTGGTACCATCCCTTCGCTTGGTGTCACGCTACTCATGTCCAGCCTTGTTACTATATCTGGTGGATATGCGCGTCTTGTGTCTCTGTCGCCTGCTCTAGGCTGACTAAACAGAAAACCTGCACTTCACATCTGGTTGTTGACTGGACCCTCCTTATACCAGGAATCGATTTGATCCTGGATCCTTCTGTTGTCTCGTGCTGATTGCTCCTTCATACTCCTATTTTCTTCTTGCAGCTCCGTAATTGCCTGGTGTAGGGTGTCCATCCATTTTATCATTATTTGAATGGGATTTGGCGGAGGCGTTTCCGAGTGCGCTCTGGGATCCGCCATCCGAGCTTCGGAGGACGGTTAGGATGGCAGCACCTCTCCAGCAGGTTTCGCTTGCATGACTACATGAATTCCAGATTTGCTGCTTTTTGGCAACGAGGCCACCAGCGAGCTGAGTACTCCGGCCACCTGGGGGGTGTCTGGGTTTGGGGATATCGGGTGGTTAGATCCTCCTGGATATCAACCAATCACACAACCACTATAGTCTTGGATTTACGCTTATTAAGAAGCATCCCTGCATAATCTGTAGAACGTTAGAAAGCGAGATAGGATTGCATCTGAGGCATACTGCACTTCCGTTCTCATCAATTGTTTATTCTTTATATGCATATGACACAAAATAGCTTGAAATTCAAATTTTGGCAGGTTAAGGATACTCTCAGGATGACCACCACTGGTTGTGTGCGCAGCTAACTGAATTTGATCTCACAAGGCTGCGCTTATTCCTTGGTTGTAGCAATTGCGGTGCACGCACCAGTGAAGCCGTGGGTTCTGCATATACATGCGATGTGTGCTACAGGTAGAATGTTGTGCCAATTTCAAGGTAACGGGAGCATACAAATACACATGACATGCATACAAGTGTGATAATCTGAACATCCTATGTTGTATATATATAGGATGACTATGACATTTGAGGTAGCAGATGATACTGGAAGTTATCTTTTCAGTGCACAGACAGAAAACCTGGAAATATTACTAGAAGTTGATGCAGCGACCCTATACTCATGCTTCCACAGGTACTTTCTACCACAAAAATTGACAATCTAACCTCCACATACCACCATAGCTGAGACTGCAACACTAATATCTCACAAAACTAAACTTTACCTATTCTATGTCTTGCAACCTATCCTACAGCAAAACAGGCCATGTAATAGGAACGACAAGCTCTATATTGTCGGGCACGCTGCCGTATTCTTCAATCTAAACGTTACGCATAAAAATGCGTCCACCATTCCAATTAATTCTAACAGACCTGGACTTCCAAGTAGCCATTTGCACGGCCTGACGTATAAAAGAAAAACATATATAATAGGAGAGTACTTTCATTTTGTTATGCATCAGGTGGATCAGTTTAAACAGATGCAATATCATTAGTCTTATTGCTCCTTCATTACTGACCTCTCCGTTTAGGTATTTATCGGCATTGAACACGCCAGCCACTTCATCCTAAACCTTTTTGCTAAAGTGATTAGCTTAATCGTTGTATTTCACCGCTAACCCAAAAACACAACTATATTTGTTCACGGGTTATATTTAATAAAAACACGTAATGTAAGTAAATGCCCTTAACAGCTACATAATGATTGTGCACCTAACTGTAGGAAAGAGAGGACTATCTTGGCCAGGCCAAGAGGCAACTTAAAAGAAATCCAGTTTACATCCAGGTGGTACCAACATCTTGCCTCTCCCGAACTCCTCGGATATTGATGTGGGTGCTCGAAAAAGTCTCTCTAACTTAAACTAGATAAGTCCTGGACCAGCTCAGATATTTTGGGTCAACTTTTATTGCCACTGCACAGTTTGGTGTTTAATGAACGAAGGATCCAGATGTAGTTATCCCAGTAGCGCGCCCACCCAAATAAGAAATAAACTGAGTAGGCCATTACTGGACTTATAATTATTTAGAGAACATGTAGCTAATCAAAACACTACTGTTTCTTTTGTTGTTTGTTGGACATCTTCACTGTTAAGTAACGGTGATGCATCTTATCTTTAGCAGCGTTAGAACAATGCCAGCTATGTTAATTATAGTTATCCTTTACTGTGCTATGCTTTGTACGATTAGTTGTGCATATTTTCCCATTGGAGCACTCGGTCAAACTTACTTCCTGAATTTAATGTATCCCTGGTACATTATGTTAGCCAATCACCCATTTTATTCAGCTATTAACAAGACTAATAACCAAGTATCGAATAAAATGGTAAACTAGGAAACCATGTTCATTGGTACTTTAGAATATTGGTCTACCTATACATTAATACTTCCTAATTTTGTGAAGAAAATTAGTCAAGTAGACAGAAAAGCTAATCCTGCCTGGCTTACGACACCATGTTGCTAGCTTAGTTTAGGCATATTGAATAGTCAGTTTAGCGACTAGTTCCTATTATATCCAACTCCCTAATCACAGCCCAGGTTATTAGTAGCTTGTTAGATAGTAACTTCATGGTGTATTTCTTCACATTGTCATCCAGTAAGGCATTCTCAGCCAGAGGCTGCTGATCAATGGAAACGTCACATGAGAATCGAGCATACCTCATAACTCTTTCGAATGTGTAACATCGTCACATTTTAAAGAACTTTATATACCTCAAGTCCGCTATTACATTACCATGGTTTTTAAACTTTTCACCGTCAAACATATATGTTAGTTTGTCACTCAAGCTAAACATTGGAAATCCAACAAAGAAAGAACTCCCCCAAGAACACGTCCCAAAACAACAAGCTTTATACTAGATGTCTTGTCCCATCATACAAAATGACAAAGAGAGTCCCTTCTAACAATTATGGACAAAATAATGACACCTCTACCCTTCCCCATAACACCCTTATGCATGCTTCAAATTATCTGAAACAATGAACAGGTAATTGATTCCATATGTGTCATGTTTGTCCACTTTTATAAAACGAATATCTACACTATTCTACATATCCCTCTATATACCATAGGTCTATAAATAAGCTACATACGAAGTGAGATATTACCACCAAACCCTTGATATTACCTCTTAGGAAAACATCCCAATACCTCCAAAACACCCTTAGCAAGACCATATTCCTATATTCTGGACAATGCACCTAGCCATGATGACTGTGGCTGGCGCATTTGTAAAAGCTTCACTGTTTATAGGGACACGTTAATTAGCGTGGGATATTTGGTAACTAGGGTTAAGGCAGTTTGGATTGAGAATGAGGTTTCAAAGGCTGTTATAATCGAGTTCGTCCGCTCCATTGGTCATCGCACCTCTGCTTTTAAGCTGACGAAAATGTTTAAGAGAGCAGGTCATGGGCGTATCCAGTGGACAAGCAGGGATGACCAGCAGCCGCAATCCTACTTGTGAGTTGCTACAGGTGAGGATGTCGATTACTTCAATCCAGGTAGTGTCGACTTTGTGGAGGTAACGGATGATCCCAATGATCAGCCTGAGATTGAGGCTAATACTGAAATAATCATTGCATATGCCAATGTCATAGCTACGTTCACTGCTATGTACTTATATGCTGTATTGAGTACCAGGTTGTGTCTGTGGCTTCTGCTTTATATAAAAAAAAACAGTTGTCCGTGAGCTTGGAGTTCATTGTAGGAATAAACGGCTATTAGTATGGCCATTGTTCGTAGCTGTTTGGGCTCATTAGAGCCTTTGTAACCAATAACATGTGTTTTATGTTACGTACTAATTACTATGTGTGTTTCTTAAGTTGTCAAGATGAAGTGCTGTGATCATCCATTATTTTCAGTTAGACAAGTGCCCCTCGGCATCAAACTATTTCCGTCACTTAGTTAATTTGGTAGTGTTTTATTGGGTCTATCTTTCGTAGTTTGATTTTGTTTAGTTTAGACATACTTCTTTAATTATTAATATAAACCCGTACTTCATCTATTTGTCAACACAGCTATTTAGCCGTCCAGATTAATCTTCGTTGACAACTTACCCCCATTTTCTACTTCCTCTAAAAGCTTTTAGCATGGGTGTTGTTTTCGCATATAAAAATAGCAAAAAAAGGCAAGGTGATGTTCTATGAGGTGCAAATATTGGTTATACTATTGTCTACACGTAAATGTTAAACACTAATTTACCATACGGATATCCAAGAAGATAGGTTTGAACCTCCGATCTACAAACTTATCATGTGTTCCGTTAATAACTATTGCATTACGTAATAACTTTTTTTACAAAATGCAATAAATGGTGGTCAACTAATGAATACTTGAATAATATACTAAATGCGGTAATGTTCTATGAAATATAATATACGAAAAAAACATATGGTAACATTTATAAAGTAAATTCGATAATTCATAATAACACATAATATTGTAATATTCATTGAACTATTTATCATTTACACTTAATATACAAAACATTCTGAAAATGTTATAAGATGTCTGTTCTTACGTTCTTATAATAGTTGTGGTTTATTAATTTTATAACATTTTATAACATTTATCTAAAAATAACATTTTATAACAACCAGTCATTAGAAAGCATTTTTTTCAGATCATGATTTTTTTGTAACCTTTACTTCAATGTATATTTATAGCTTTAGTTGTTTTTAAAATTCATAACATTCATTGTAAGTGTAAACCATTCATTATTAAACCATTTCTCCAAAATCAACAATACCATACCTATAGATCCATGCAACATAAAGAAATAAAATAAATATTATCAAAACCAAGGATGTCACATATATTTGTTAATCCTTATACATGTGTTCCTACAAATGTCATAGGCGACACTATACAAGGTCGTTATGTCTATAGAGATTTGTCAAAACTAATTGACTCTCTACAAAACCTAGGCTATCCTATAGAAGCCATCATTACTGCTACATGTAAAGAAATGTCCCATTTTCTTAGGATAGTTTTCACTGAATTTGGCATGAGTGACATGGCATGAGTGACAATGCCTGCAAATTGGCATTTAGGACAGTTTTGACGCAATGGGTCGAGGACGTGCTGAGTGGTTTGGCAGCTACAGACCAGAACGAGGACCATACCTTTGGGTTGCTTCTAAGCTTGATTCTCATTTCTTCAACAATACTCCAACATGCAGACGAGTAACCTATGCATTAAGGAATGGAGACAGGACACTCGCTCGTGAAGACAAAGTATACACATATAGTAGGGTGAATATCGCGTTGTGCGCACTACCTCCTACAAGGGAATAACACACCTATATATTTTTTCAATTAGTGGGTTACAAAACTAATAACGTTGCAATATCAACAATCAAATTGCGTGTTTAATTTAATAATGTAAACTATTGATTGTTTTGGAAATAAACTATATTCTTACATTGATCCACTTATCCATGCGTACTACTTAAATTTGACCTCAAAAGCATATACAAGATCATGTTACATCACCGTTAGTATGACATGTTCACCGGGTCGTGTGCAACTATAAAGGTATAACTCCTATAATTTGGTAGTTTTTTAACCATGGTTCATGATATTCTTTAATAAAAGAAAAGATTAGCTTACTAATAACTTAAGTATATCAAACACAACATCCCCGGAAAAATAACTCTTTCACATAGGGCCATTTATCTCAACAGCCTTATTTCGGAAAAGGTTTTTTTTTTTATTAACTTTGTTCGGGTTTCACCTGGTATGTTTTTTAAGGCTCTATTATACCAAGAAACCAAATGATAGCCTACCTTCAACGCCTCATCCTATACTTACCATTACCCGTCTTCCTTCCTCCTCTCTCCTGAACCTTCCTTCTTTCAATCCTTCCGGAACAAGGTTTACCTTAGCAGATCTATAGCTCGCTTCTTTAATTACGTGCTCCGATTACTCGTTATGCTTATCTATTTCCATTTAATTATTGTTTGTTATCGCTTTTTACTGATTGGCTATACTCTGTGAGGATTTAATTATTTCTTTATCCCTTTTACAGTTATGGGTGGAATTTGTTGCGGCCAAACACCATCAAGTTTAAGCTGAACTTTCAATGTCAATCAGGTATATATCTTTTAAGTTTTGCTATGATACCTGCGTATCCTCTTTTCACCTCTTCTATTATACTTTGTATAATGTAAAATTGTGTAAAATTGATGCAATATATCTGTAAGAACGGAATGATTTCAGTCTTTAATTTTCCCTATTTAGTCTTGTTAATCATGCATCCACTCTTTGTTAACTTACCCCTTTTGCCAATTCTTTCCCAAATGTATATTCATTTTCTACAGTTTTTACCACCTGGCTGGTTTGCAAATGTCGTCTACCCTGATTGGAACTACTATCTAATAGTAAATTGTTTAGACAGATAAACTATGGTTTAGTTTTGACGTACTTTGGTTTGAATGTGACACCCTCGCAAAATGGATCAAAGAACCATTCGAATACGCAGCGGAAATACGTAAAATATAAAACTTTATACATAAA
>JAOWBH010140738.1:0-13492 GCA_028566215.1 Silene coronaria | reverse complement strand
TTCTACGATCGAGGGGAAACCGACGATGGAATTTTGTTGATGCAGGAAACTTACGCGACCAATTAAATATTGCTACAACTACAAGTCTACGACATACAGGAATTATCATGTTATTTATGTATGAACATTTGCAGAAGAGTATGACCACGAACCACCGCTTCTGCGCGTGTAGGTTGGCAGCCATTGCAGTTTTTTGCATTTCCACCTTTAACTTTGACTCTTCTTTAATCACCTTTCTAAATCAATATACAGTCCACTTAAATAAAGTCTTACTGCCTTCTCACCAAAAAAAATAATATTAATCAATGATAAACAAATGAATGAGACGGAGGGAGTACTAAAGTAACAAAAATATGTGCGTGTGGAGATGGAACTCGCAAAGAAATAAAGTAATTAATGAAATTTAAGGTTAACAAGGATTAAACATATACCTAATAGGTACGGTGGGGATATGAAAACCTTGAAGCCTGAACCAAGAGTTGAAATGGGTTGGGTACCGTGGATCTTGGTTGACAGACATTCACATGCATATGAAGTATACAATTTGGATTTGTTATCATCAACGTTCACACACGTCAAACATTGTTTATCACAATTCACAGTCTCAACTCTTAAGCAATGTCATAGCAGATGAACATTTGACAGTTAATTTACCGTGGCTTGTTTACCTCACAACGCACAAGCCACTCTCTAATTAGCATCGAAACCTTAACTTAGCTTGTTCGAGTGCAAGCTAAATTAGGACAACTTGACAATGAAGTGACTAACTTCACCGTTGAGTATTTTTAGCTGGCCTTGTGTAAGACTGTTATATAATAAAATGTAATCCGTAATTAGTATTGCTATTATAGAATGACAAGCATGGCATAAAATAGCCTTTTTACCAGTCTAACAATCTTTATGTAAATATGAAGAGCGTCATTAACTTATCCAAAAGCTGAAACCCTCAGGTCAAAGTTTTCAACATTCAACAATCAAAAACACCCTTGCTCAGTTGCTCTAGGAAGAAAATCTATTGCTTTAAACTGATTGTTTATTCATAGATTAACGTGAAAGAAAAACCAGACATCTCTCACCACAAAAAAAAAAAACGGAAGTATCCGTCGTAGCTCTAATGCACGCAATAAATGGACCTTGGAGACATGGAATAATCGACTGTTGAAAAATGCACCATTCTATAGTATTCTACTGTAAGGAAATCAAGAACTTCAGCAAACCACTCTCAAGATATTAGTATTTGGTAAACAGCAAGTCATGAAAGATTGGAAGGCTAATGTACCTTTTTAGTCCTAATCTCATAATCTGTTGTAGATTTCAAATGCAAGAGAACCTAATTCAAACAGACACTAAATTAGTTCACAATGCATACTCCATATTCAACTTTCGCAAAACAACTGTGTTCATAGTTCACAATGCATACTCCATATTCGACTTGGCAAAATAACTGTGTTCATGTTTACACTGTTTAAAGTCCTCTGGCCAAAAAGAATGAAGTTTCACAATTTCATCTTTTAAACGATATTTTGATTCAGTATAATTCGATCAATCAAGCAACGAGACCAAAACTGAGAATGATTCTAAAAAGACTCGGCTGTTTGTACCTTATTTTAAACCTAGCATGTTACAGTTTTGATGTGCTGGAGTCTAATCACAGTCCTCTATTGATCGTAGCAGATTTCATGAAGGTTAAAGCCTCGTTCAATTTGGTTATTGCTGCTCAAGTGCTCATAGTCAACGGACTCAACTGAGCTCCCAAAGCTCAAAATAATGAGGGAAGAAAATAGCTGATTAATAACTTTTTGATGATTTGGTATCCTAATTGAGGAGTTAACTAAGTAAAATGTAGGCTTGATATCGCTAAAGGATAAAGCCATATTTCTTGCTCGTTTCAAACATTTACAAAATTTGTATATTGTGGCCATAGCTCACAAGCAAAATTGAGGAACCTGAAACATAGGTGAGCCGAAATGGATGCCAAAGTAGCTTCATTTTAAATTGAAGTCCCTCCAGACCAGATAGAGTATCTACTGATTCTTCAGCCGCAACAATTTATGCGCGTTATGCAGCTTGATCCCATTTTTGAAAGAAATGCTTGCTGGACATTCTGCCTCAGTCGAGAGAGAAGATTGCTCAACGATCATACTCTTATTTTTCACGTACTTTGCAGTGTGTGCTTGAACTAATTCACCACCAAAGAAAAGGAACGGTGTTAGAAGCAGATGAATGAATCATGAATATTCTGATTCTACAAGTCCAGAAGACAAAATATTTCCATTGACCTAATCTTCACACATTAAAGGTGCGTCATTTCCACAGGGCTAGTCATCATCATCGGGGCTAATTAATGGCAAAACAGGACCTAAGGCGGCTATTAGTTCTGATTGATAAGCTTAACTCAAAACATAACACTTAAACATTATCCTAGATAACAAGATTTAAGGACTTTAACCGAAGACAGTGATAACTGCCCCAGCATGGTTTCAGAGCTGCTTCAAGCATTATGAGGAGCTTACTAGGGTCATACGCTGTACAGAGAATTCTACTTCAGTCAAGATGTCAAAATTGACAAAATTAACAAATCATTCATTTTTATGACTTGTAGGTGCGCTTATAGTTCTGTGTAAAATGACATTCGTAATGACAACAATGGGACTCATAAGTCATAACTAGGCCAATATTATCATAGGGAGGCTTGTATATAGGTAGCTTCATGGTCATAGAGATCCAATACGCTCAAGGTTAGTTTTTGATGTATGTAGGTTTAGGCGTAGCAGAGGATTTGGCTTTGGTGACCAAGGCCATACACTGATGCGAGCCATACTGACAGGCACACCAAAAACCGAGGATAGGTGACTAACTATATATTATGCACGCCATGATGCATGATTGTCAGACGTGCAGTGACACGCCAAAGGCATGCACCACATATGTGACGTGCCCTCATACGTTAAAGTTGTGTCATGGTCTCATGGACTCATTGCCAAGGGTTTGCCCCATCAAGGCTAGGTACAGGCAGAATAGGACCTCAATACGTCTCCATGTGGACCTAAAGTGTCTAATAACTGATGTCAATAATCAAGAGAAAAAAATAGCAGTTTGGCCAAGGCTGTGCTGCTAGACCAAAATCTAAAGAGCACACTCAGGATTCAGAAGGCTACTCGGGCTCAATTTTGGAATTGTTCCATACTAGTGCTCATATGCTGCACACTCCATAAGACAAGTGAATTATAGAGTAAGTGATGGTTTTGGTAGGCCATAAAAATGTCCACTTCTGGGCAGCCAGTTATAGTGATCAGAAGCAATGCACCTAGCACGAGATTTTAAGCGACATTTGTGAAGGATTCTGTCGTCCAAGCTGCTTCATCACATTTTCAATCACAGTACTGAGATTTTTCAAAGTCTAGCTAAACAAAGAAATATCAAATCTAAAACCACAGAATTGCTTAGTGAATCAAAACATCTCAGAAACAGCGGAATAAAGTAATCAAGTAGGGAGTAATAAACATGTGAAAGGCAAAATAAGGTAGGAATGAGACATGTGTGAGTCTTACCAGAATGGGTTGAAGATAATTGGAGAGCAGCATCCCTAAGCCTGTGGATTGTATCAATGCTCCTCATTTTTTCAGGTAAGTTGTCACGGTCTCCATCACCATTTCTATCGAAGCACGATAAAGCATTCTCACATGCCTAATTATAGAGAAAAGAAGAAAGACAATTGATGCTGTAACTGTGATCATGATATGCTGATAGTGTCCATAATTTCAGATATTGACGGATTGCTGAAACAAAGCTGATCAAGTGTCGTCGTATATCAGGAATTGAGTTACCTTGGCGGCGACAGAGTAGAAAGCATTCTGAAACGCATCTTGAGCAAATTTCAGCCATTCGTCGCAAGTAACTTGAAAGTGCGGGTGAGTGGCAGCACTAGAATCACGTAAAACCAGTCCCTCATACCGCAAAGACAAGCAACTCTACGTAAAACAATTCAGAAACACAAATGTGTGACAATTCAGAAACAAGAAAGTGTGATTTCGCAACATTGATAAATGGCAATAGCAGTAAATAAAAGCAGGCTTGAAATCAGGACCTGTATATCATCAAGAATGGCGAAGGCGCGAAGGAAGAAGTCAAGAGTGGAGAGCCTGTGTAGGATAGGTTTATCGGCGGATTGGCGGATGATGGTGAGAGATTGTGATCGGAGAAATTGAAGAAGATGAATCCGGAGATGTTGCATTTCTTTGACATGTTTAGAAGAAGACAGCATTAGGTCCAGAATTTCAAGTGTCGAGTCGTCCAATCTGTTGCAAATCCAAATGAAAGATTAAATTGAAAAGCAATAAAAGCGAGGAAGATCGGAGTTTAAGAAGAAACCTGTTTAAATGGAGACGCGAGGAGAAAAGAGCGAGGGTGGCATCCGCCATTATTATTTGAATTTTGTACTGCACAAAAATTTACGAGGGAATTTGCAATTTGGGGATATGCTATGAAATTGCCTGTATGTACGTTCATTCTTTGGGCCTTTTGTTTTTTCGTTAAGGTTTTTGGATCGTTTAATTTGTTAAGGACATGATTGTAGTGTAGTCCAATTCGATTAGTAATTCGTTGTTTTGATAAAGTTGTTAGTAATTTGTTTTTAGCAGCTCGTTTGAAGTTGTCAATTACATTGTTTTGTCGATTAGTTTAGTTGAAGCATTAGGATTTAGGGCAACGAATTATGTCGTATCGGGTTAGTGTTTGTGTCATCGCTAAATGGATCACAAACTCTTCAACCCTAAATCCAACGCAATCAAACCTCGTGTCGGCCCACTTACATAAATGCTCAACACACCTTAACCCAAACCAGTTAATCTCGGATCGGATTTGTGTCATGTCAATTTTTGAAAAATGTAAATTTTGTAACGGATGATCAAGAAAAATTCGGAACAAATTAGTAAATAGATCATTCGTGTTTTAGAGAGCTAAAAAATGCGCGGTTTTTTGGTTCGGTTATTTTGAACAACCCTAATTGGGCCTGTGGTGGGCAAGTAATGAAATGGGGCATACAGTAATACTTCCCTTAAGTGGGCTTATTATTAGTGGGTGTATATTTAGGGACTACTCCGTCATTATGAGACTCTGAAAAAGGGAGCATATATAATTGGGGATGGAGGTGGATGAAATTAAATCCGAGTCGGAGAAATCAAAACGAAGAAGAGGTCGCCGTGGTAAAGGTGGCAGTCGGAGTATGCCGTCCGCATTTCAGGTATTGATACCTCAACCGCAACCTCAGGATGACAACGTCATCTCCCACAACCTCCGTAAAATCCAGGTACTCCGTGAGGATCACGAGGAGATGCTGGCGACACGCGCGGCTCTTCAACAAGACCTATCAGTGGCCCATCAACACCTCCGGCAATTGGTGGCAACTGCCCGGAAAGTGAAGGAGGATAGGGATTTGGAGGTGAAGGCTGTTTTGGAGAGGTCTATTGGTGTTGAATCCCAACTTGGTGGTATCCAAGCACTCCAATCCGAACATGCTCAGGTTGTCGCCCATGTTAGTAGTCTCACCGAATCTAATATTCAGCTCGAGTCGGAATTCAACCGTCTTGATTCTGAGTTGCATAGGATTCGGTTGGATGCCGCTGAGGTTGCCAATCTTAAGGCTGATCTTCACGAGTTGCGCCTTCAACTCCGCCAAGGAAGGTGCTGTCTTTCTTTCTCTCTGTCTTTCTACTTGTTAACTTATCCCTTTCTTTTTTAGAATTGTCAAATGATGTTTAAATAAATACACAGAGGCGCCATTGAGTTTGAGAAAAAAACAAGGTCAGCTAATTTACAACAGTATCAGGAAATGGACACCAAAATGACTGAGATGACTAATGAAATTCACAGACTTCGTGCTCATTTACGACCCTCTAATCCAGGTATCAACTTGCTCTTTCCTTTGTCTACTCTACTTATTCCACACCTTCCCCTATCCATCCTCTTTACTTTTCCTGCTTCTTTGTAGCCTTGGGATATGCTGGAGGAGCTTCTGATGTTGTTTTTCGAGGACCTTATTCTACCCACTATCCTACGCATCAGGTGACTGACTTCTCTTGATTTTTCACCATTTCACTCCATAATATTTACTCCTTCCTTAGATACCTTACTTGAATGCTGTGTTTAAAGGATGTTCTATCCTCTACTCCTATAAGCAGTAGCTGCTGTATGGGAGTACAATTCATTCCTTGACCTTTGCTTCAATTTTATATGCTCCTCTAAATATCTAATCATGCTTACCATCCCACTTTTATGTCCCCAACATTTAAACAATTTGCTGTTCAACACCTCTTTTGCTCCATTACGTTCGTTGGAAGGAGTGACACTTTTTCCTTAATCGCCGCCTTTTTGCATCTTGTTTTCCTCATGCCTCCTACATTTCTTTCTTTCTTTCTTTCTTAGTTTGTCCACTCGAGGAAAGGGAACTGCTTTCTAGCACCACTTTTTATATACATTCAAGTTTTTGCCTTTACTCTAGTACCTAAGATTGAGGTTTTGCCACAATAGGTCTCAAGTTAGTATCCCATTACCCTTTGATTGTACCGTTTCTGGTGCCTCTTTAAAATGAAAAAATCTCCATTTTGTATCAGAAGATAATTAACATCTACTTAAGTGACTGTAGAATGATCGCCAAAAACGTTAAGTTCATGGTTTACATGGCTATGTGCCTATGTGGTTGTGTGTCACTTTCTTCAAATATTTATAAAGCGGCATAATTTCCAAGACTATGATTTTAACCATGAGACTTCTTCTATGTAGGAAGCTAGTTTTATCTGAGATAAATTGTATGTTAATGCTGTACTATGAGTGGAATTTATGATTGAATATCCATTTCCCTGTAGTTTCAACACTCAAGGATTGAGCTTGTTGCTGCTCTGCACGTTATGTAAAACATGTGTGGTAGTTACGTAGAATTTCTAATTTATAGTAAAACCCTGAAGAATGAAAAGTGGGTAACAATTGAAATTTATCATTCGGGTGAGAATTATGGACATTGGTAATATTTAGTTATCTACCTAGCTAAACTTCAAGAAGAAACACTTCAAAGCCCACTTGTACGCTTGCTTTATCACAATGATATTCTGATCACGGTTATAACAATAATATTGTATACTTTCTCAATTGATCACGAGAAGACATCTTTTACTTTCTTACTGTCTTTTGCAATCATGATAAGATGTTAAGAAAGTATAGAATGTTAATGTGTGCCTGACTGTCCTAAAGGCACATGTTCGGTTTTGTTTTGGTAAGTGTTGTACTTAGTATCTCATAATAGTAGTTTTGATAACATGAAAGGAAGAGTGTAGTAATAATGCTCAAGAGTATTTGACAGTATTGATACAGAATTCAGGCA
Organism: Silene coronaria; assembly: GCA_028566215.1. Lineage (NCBI taxonomy): Eukaryota > Viridiplantae > Streptophyta > Magnoliopsida > Caryophyllales > Caryophyllaceae > Silene > Silene coronaria. The sequence continues at coordinate 6,117 of JAOWBH010140738.1, read as the reverse complement.
TGTCATACCATTCCCATGTGTTTGCTTGGATAGTAATAAGTCTTGAGATTGGTGTAGTGCTTAGAGATTCAGTTTCTCCTGCCAGCATCTTTTATTTTAACAAATCTTTCAAACTGAGCTCAACATCATTTTTTCTTTTAAACCTGGAGAAATAAAGTATTGATAACTGAAAGACTAATTAGCAAAAACTGAGGGCGAGATGGATGTTGTATCTACTGATTTGATGATTAGAAGAGTACGGAGAGAAGCGCGGCTGCAAAGGCCTTCATTATATCCCAAGTATTTGAACCTATTGCTTAATACTGTAAGTAACACCAGTCTAAATGTATGCAGGCAACAGCTCCACTACCTGGCACTGTGGATGATGCAACCCCACCTCCAACAGATGGTCATCATCCATTTGAGACGCGCCAGGCTTATTTACCGACTAGATAAGCTCTCTTTGATGCAGGCTTTACAAGGTCGCATTACAAGACAGCACCTTGTGCAAACTTAAGTGAACCAGACGACCTGACTAGAAGTTAGGAACCAAAGGTATATCAATTGTAGATTTGTAGTCATCTTAGCTTAGTAACTTAAATTGAACGGATTTTAGTTTCATATGGATATCATGACTGCGGAACTATGTATATTCGTGTTCAGCAATTCTAAACTCCTTAGTCCTTACTGGCCGAGATTATTAGCAAGTGTGTAGTACTTGCTTTACATTACTCAATTTATAACCTGAATTAATCAAGCCTGACTTCTGTGCCAACCGCTAAAGCTATGGCAGAGAAAAGAAATCATGAAATCAGACTTGCGTTGGCCAAGCTATTGGTGTGCTTCATACCGAGTTGCATTTTGCTTCCCATTTATGGGTGGAAGAGGGGATAATAATGGAAAAGCAAGTAATGATTATGAAAAATTGATCAAATAGGATGGCATTGTACATTTGTATCTTGAAGGTGGTTTATTTAATTATAAATTCAATACTACTAGAATTTTGGTCCAAGTTTTGAGTTTGCTTTTACAGCTTCATTTACCCCTCATGATGTATCTCGACACAATTTAAGAGCATGTACGATAATAAAAAGTGGAGAACACATGTTTTACTCTTCATTGACGTACTTTTTGGAGGGTGAAAAACCCCCAAAAAAACAAAATTCTTCAATTTGCACTCCACCTCATTTTTGTGATGTGGCACTCACCTCTCCTATATTTACATCCAAAAAGGAAAATTACTTCTGTTTTTCCTCTTTCTACAAGGAGATTCAAATAGCACACTGAAATGGAAAGCATAGAAGGACAATCTAATAGGCAAAAGAGACAATTTTTCTCTCCAATATCATACAGTACCTGCAAGAGTGCGCTCGCAGAACTCCTGCCCCTGGACAAGCAATGTTAAGATCGGCACCAAACCATCAGATAACATACTAAAAACTTCATTCTCGACCAATATTGCACTCAATATAACCAACATTCCTATCTGAAGTTTCTGACATCTCAACCTACTTCAATTATAACACCATGATTAACACCATTGACAACAGAATTGCATAGATCAATGAGGGTACATGGAGGCATGCTGCAAAAGAAATACCAAGCTGCACAATGAATCTACAGCTACCTACTGATGGATCGACAGTAGTAACCAAGCCTAACCCATCATAATCACAGCTCTCTGGGCTTTGGTTCTGTTGCTGATAATAACTATTAAATGCATACGATATATTTGCAGGCCAGCTCAAGTTAGCACAAGATCCACCAGGGGTCAAGGTACTGCAGTCTGATGCTGAACACGCTTCCCATCCACGTGCACTAGCATTTCCCATATCTTTGTTGTTGTTCACTACACACCATCTGGTAGACAGATAGTCCACATTTTGGGCATTAACAATACCTTTGGATCCCTGCCCCAGATCAATCCGGTATTTTGCTTGTCCATCAAATGTAAAGATTCCCCAGTGTCTCTCAAAATTACCCTCACTTATGTTTCTTTGATCTTCGTCCAAGAGGCTGAGAATGTATGCTTCCTTAGGTGGGGCACGCGACCTAAGTGGCGTCCCTGTTTTTGTTTTAAGGTGATTCAACAGGCCCTTCATGAATTGTTCGGCCACAGATGAATTGGCGTTAAGTGCTCCATCGGTGGGCCACCCAATCTGGCTGATGATGATTTCCATTTGGGGAAACCCGGCATTTGATAATGCAGTAACTAGGGTATCGTAGCTCAAGTCAAAGCTGTTGCTGTAGAGTTTGTGGCTATCTTTCTTAGGATGAGCCATTTCTCTGAAAAGGGAGAAATGGAGGGAGATGTTTCGATCTTGCTGGAGAAGATGAAAGGGAGAGATGCTGGCGAAGAAAGGAGAGTTATGTTTAGAGAGAAATGTTAGTAGCTGAAGCATGGTCTTGTTGAGATCAGGCCTAAAATGTCCTTGGGAAGGCAATCCAGAAACTGATTGAAAGCTATCATAGCTGCACGGAACCATGAGTTTGACACGGTCAGCTAAGTTTGCCTTTACCAAAGCTGCTTGAATGTTTGTAACAGCTCCCAGCACAAACGGAATGTACTGCTCACCATAAGCCTGTAGAAATGGCTCATTTCCAACAGCTATGTACCTGTTACAGTGAGAGTCAGAAAATTGTAGCAGCCAGTGAAGTATGCAGCACGAGGAGAATTCCAAATCATTTCATGGTAAAAGAAAAACAACAGTAGTTGGAGTAAGAAGGTCGCTCATAAAAAAAACAGTGTAGAAAAAGCGGGTGACTGGACTTTAGAGGTGGAATCCTAAAAATGAATAATGTTAATTCCAGATTAGGTTAAGCAAGGCAACAGGTGAAATGAAAAGAGCAGGTAAAATGAGAGTATACCGAATGCGAGGAGACGGAGAAGGCAGGGCGAAAAAACGGGTGAGGTTGTCGTGAACCCAGGTGCGGGCGAGGTGGAAAGAGGAGTTCAAATGGGGAAGCATAGAATTAGGGATACCCACAGTAAGCTGTATATTAGAGCCGGAGAGTGCGTCAAGGACAGTAGGGTCGGCGTCAAACAGCCGGACATGAGTGACATTGTTGTCCTTGAGCAGCTGCACGACATTGGAAGGAGGGAGTGGGTGTGACGCGACTCTACCCCAGCTCACTCCAATGCTACTGCTACTCACCCCACCTGCTAATACTAATACTATTACTGGCACCAATATACTACTACACTCGTGCCACATTCTCTTCAATTAAATTGGATTTGGTAAGGTGGGAGACTGGGAGCTCACCTTCTGCTTTCTTTATCAAGGAGGATTTATGTGAATCTAATATTCTGCTCCCTCATTCTTCCAAACATTATGCCCCACTTTACTACTTTAAAAAAGGCAGCACATAAATTCACGGGGAAAACATACTGGCCCACTGGATTTGTTGCATTTGGACAGATTTACCCTTACTTTGATGTGTACATGAAAAACAAGGACAAGGGTGTTACAGTCATGTGTGATTGTTGTGTGCAACAATTCCCGTTTCTCCGTATATTTCCCCCGCGTATTTATCACTACCCTAAAAAAAAGTACTCCAATACCTCTTCATCTCAACATATTGCTAGATGGAACAAAAGTTTGTCATCCCCTACACATTCTGGTTTTTGTCTCATCCATTTTCTTGACCAGTTTCATTGTTTAAAACAATTGCGTCCGTTTTAATCAATAAATTTGTGAAGACCAAAGACCCACTATGCCTGAGCCATGGTGAATTATAAATTATAAACCGATAATATTATTATTTTGCATTCTTATCGAAATCAATGAAAATTCACAAATTACAGGGCCAAAATTAAATACATTCGTGTTGAAACTTTATAGTGACTTCACTTGTTTTATTCGAAAGATAGTACGGAGTACTGAATAAAGTTACATATGTATAGCTCAACAGCGGGTAAATAAGGTTGGTAGCAACAAGGTAGGAGGTTGGGCCGTTGGGTAAAGCGTATATCACCGCCGTCCCATGAAATGTTTACTTATTTCAACACTTCTAGGTAAAATGAATCCATAGTTTTTGGTGCTAGTTCTAGTACATCATAGAATCAAACTCCAGTAAAATTACCGATTCATAACAGATAAACAATTGATCAGCTCCACTAATGCCTTCAATGCATACTTTAACCACACGCCTACACCTCAATACTCCTTTCTACACCGACAACTGTAAAATTTCAATAGAACCAGGGAGGTGAGGCAACTCCTCATTGTCAACTACTGCTTCAAAAACAAATTAAAAGGCATACATGTATTCAAACCAGTTTTAACCATAAAACAAGAGTTCAAAAAAAACACACAGCTTCCAAGGTTCTAGCCAAAATCCATAATACTCAAGTCTATGTTGATTACTAACAGCATATTGAAAGAAAAAGAGCTTCCAAACTTCTAAATAACATGATGATAGGAACTGAACTAATCAAGCAGTAGCTGCTGACTTCTCCGCCTGCCTTTTGCGTGCTTCCTCAATGATGGTCAGCTTAATACCCTTACCCTTGGGAAGGGAAACCCAGGGTTTTGTACCTTTGCCGATGATAAACACATTGCCCATACGCGTAGCAAACTCATGACCTTGGGAATCCTGAATGTGGATTGTCTCAAAGCTTCCCTTGTGCTTCTCCCTGTTCTTGATCACTCCAACGCGACCTCTGTTTCTACCTCCGGTTACCATGACCACATTACCTACGTCAAACTTGACAAATTCGACAATCTTGTTCTCTTCAAGGTCAAGCTTGATGGTGTCATTTGCCTTGATAAGGGGGTCTGGATAACGGATAGTCCTTCCATCATAAGTGTTGAGGTATGGGATACCCTTGTTGCCAAACTGCACGTTGCGAACCTTGCAAAGCTTGAACTGCAAAAAAAAAAAAAAAATGTGTAAGCAGTGTTTTAATAAATGAGAAAACTCAAATATCAAACTCAGTATAGCAAGAACCAACAAGAAAATCCAAATGTCAAACTTATTAAATCAAGAACCAACCTTAGCCTCATCATCTCTGACAGAGTGGAGTCTGAAGCGACCCTTGACATCATACAGTAGGCGGAAGTTCTCGTTTGTTTTGGGAATGGAAATAACATCTGAAATAAAAGAAGTCAAAATTCTTATTCGTGCATATTCAGGACAACAAGAGCGGCAAGAAAGTATTCTCAAGACTGGCAGAAAGTAGGAAAAAAGAGATGTAGGAGGGATGATTAGCATACCCATGAAACCAGCAGGGTAAGTCTTGTCAGTCCTGACCTTTCCATCAACCATGATTTGGCGTTGCATGAGAATGGCAATGACTTCACGGTAAACAAGAGCATACTTCAACCTGTTTCGCAAGATAAGGATGAGAGGCAGACACTCCCTGGATTTGTGGGGTCCAGAAGATGGCTTGGGAGCCTGGAAAACAGCAAACACTGTGGTCAGGGGAAAGAAGCAAGACTATATTATCATAAATAATGTTAAGAAATGGGAATAAAACTTACAAAAGCACCACCAAGCTTGTCGAGCATCCAATGCTTGGGCGCATTGAGCCTCTTCAAATGCTTCTTCAATCCTCTCGCCTAGACAGACAAGGTATTAAGCTCAATAATCCCAGTAATCAATACAAGCAATTAAAGAGATGCTACTTTCTAAGTTAATTTAGTTTCCGTTCATGGCGAATAATGATGCATGTGGATTAAAAAGTTTGCGAATGTAGATAGAATGTAAAATGCACTCCATACTCGTAGCATTGTTATTTATGTTATTGGCAAGTGTTCCAAAATAATCGAAAAAGGGACATGAAGGGGATTGTCAATCACTACAACGTTGACTGACCTAGCGATAATATCCTAAATGACTAGAACCAAAATAGTTGAGGCAGGAAATATTTGGCAGGCGGGCTCTAAAACTCGAATAAAGTATGATGTTCTCATTCTGATGCGGATATTTCTCAAATATTATAAAATGTACATGATTATCAAAATAATTAATTTTTTTAAAAAAAAAAAAACAATATGGGTAATTCATAACATTCAAATATCCTCATATAATTTAAATAAAGCGGGTAAGCATAAAATAAACAGCATTATCCGTGAGAGAAAAGAATGAAAAAACGGGAGAGATTGGGTAAAATGGAGGAAAACAAAGGGTAAAAGG
>JAOWBH010140728.1:0-13492 GCA_028566215.1 Silene coronaria | reverse complement strand
GTTTCCCCTCACAAAATACCCATTTAGGGTGAGTGGAGAAGCACATGGGGGGTCCTTCCTTGTCCCGCCTTTGTCCCCTCTACCCATTTCCTCTCACAAACTACCCATCTTCAAACCCGACCCGTCACAAGCAAGACGCATTGTTTAATTTTAACATTTTCGACTTTAGGTTGCTTTATTAAAATCTATACTTCAGATCATTTTCATTTTATGGTTGATTAATCCAAAGCAAAAGGGATAAAATTCATATTTACTACCCCTGCCTGTCTCACACACAATAAGGTTTATAAGCCCAAACAGTGTTCTTAGAAACCTTAGTACTTCGAATGTATCATGAAACACGATTTTTCGTTTAAAATAGACATCCCCGTCTTAAATAATAAAACGGGTTAAATAGCTGGATAAGACAAACATAAATACAAAATGCTTAAAAGATGACAAAGACCATGTTCTTTTCGGCGAACTGAACTGAATCATGCTGAACTGAACTGAAGTAAGAAGGTTCTAACTTAATTTTAGCTCATTTCAATTTAGTTATATCAACTTATCTACATTTAGTTCAGTTCAGCGGATTTTTTCACAAATTAACTCTTATTTCAGCGTCTTTTAGCTCAGTTCAGCTTTTATCAGGCGAAAAGAACATGGTCGTAATTTGTAAAGAGACGAGTTGACTAAGTGAATCTAAAATGAACTAAATAAAATGAGCTGAAACTAAGTACAAAAGAAGTGGGTACAACTCTTGTTTGCCCTATCTATCTATATGGAGTATATTCCGTGGTATTTAACCCATTTTATACTTAAAACGGATAGAACCATTTAACGAAACATGCCAAAAGCCAATAGGCATGATGATTTGGTGTAGGAATGGAGTATTAACTTTCAACTTTTGTGCTAGTAAAGCTCAGAGTGAGAGAAGTGAGATGCCAACAAACACATAATAAAAGCTGGAGCTAACAACCTAACAGAAAAACTTGAGCAGCACATGTCTCTACAACACAAAGGTATCCCAACCCTTATCTCTGTACAAGAAAAAGATGCATATCAGCTTCCTGTCATTTAACTACTCAGCAAACCTACCTCTTTACTCCTTTATTCTACTCACCTATACATCCCCAAATATTTTGTCCATCTTTTAAGGCAACCCCAAAACATGCATCATTCATGAGATATGACCAATGCCACAATTGGAAGTTACCTTTGGACCAATCTTACTCCGACTCCGCTGCAAATATCGAGTATTGAAATAGGTTCATCATGCAAAAAATGTTCGACAAAAGTGACGGAAGTAACATATACTGTACATTCACAGTAAAACATTAACATTTGCATTTGATGATTCGACGACAATCCAACTAAAAACAAGGAAGATCAAATTACACAAGGCACACCAGAACGCAAGAGTTTTAGTCTCCTAAGATCAGCTCTTTCCCTACTAATTACTATACACAGTTTCGATCTCTGTTAGTACTCAGTAATAGTAGTACTAATAGACTAGACGAGTAGTATTAAGTACTTCACCATCTAAAAAAGCCGATGGAGTACAAATTCCATCACTAACTAAAAAATAAAACCCCAAAATTAAAAATAAGTCGACGAGATTTCCTTCAAATCAAATCTCCCCTAAATTGTCAGCAACCCAACTCAGTGTTTTGACAAAGCTCTTTCCTAAGCTTATGAGAGAAAAGCCTACAAGCATCGATGCTGAGATCAATCGCGGCTGCAAGTGCAACAAACGCTGCTGCATCCTCTGTACAGCTTACGTGTTGCACGCTCACCTCTACCGTGGGCTTACTACACTTCCCCTCTCCTTCCACCTTGGCTGACATCACAAACCCTCTGTATGCGCTATACGGCCACAACCCGTACCCAAAGTCTCCACTCCCTCCTCCACCTTTTCTCGGACTACACCCGGATCCCGCGCTTGACCGTTGACCGGACCTCGAAGACCCACTCGCATTACCATTAAATTGACTATTAATGTTCGCGGAAGCCAAATCAATCATGAACTTTCCGCCTTTAGCAGTGCTAAGAGTGGTCTCCGCTAGAACAACCCCGGTATTAGCACTCATTTCTGGAATCAACTCAAACTTATACCCCACCCCATCCGCAGTCCCACGCTCACGCCACGCCTCAAGCCGGCCCCACGGCTTCCACGTCCCATCACCAGGCCGTAAAATCAACCACGAACCAGGGTTAGACCGACTCACCCTATCCGTCCCAGGAGACGCCACAAACGGGGTCACCATCGACGCTGCAGCCACAGGCGAACCAGACAAATCATGAACCGTAACTGACCACCCTTTCCTCTCCTTCCCTGACCTCTCTCTTTCGCTTCCAAACGAACTCAACCACCCTCTTCCGCTCCCTTGATCCGATTGCAACGACCTACATAACACCAAACAAACAAAACCCCTCATTAACCTTAATTATTTCAATCCAATTTTCGAAGATTCTAATATTCCAATCAAATTCCAATTTTCTTTAGCATCATCCCTTCAAATTAATTCTTCTAATTCTTACTAAGATTCTATTCAAAAAGTACACCAAATTCGCAATTTGTTTCTCTTTATAGTCTCCCTCTAACTTTCAAAAAAGAGTCAAAACAACACAACAATATTCTCCGAAATTACGGAACTTAGGGCTAGCAAAGACGGTCGCTCCTTCAATCAACAACCAAAGTTTTTCGATTTTTCCCCAATTTTCTTATTCCGTCCATAATTACTAAAAATAATATCGGCACAAATTCTTGTATACCGAGACACCATGTTCTAAATGAGGGTATATAAGTCGTTGACGACCGGGTTTTACACTAATTTAGCATAAAACCGTTCCACAAAAAAAAAAAAACCCAATTATAGATATAAAACCGTTTTACACAAGACTAACTAACTGCTGTAAGCCGAGAAATAAACAATACCTGTTACGTTGGTGACGATCACCGACGGCGGTATTCCGGAAACTAAAATTACAAGTAAAAACAGGTTGTCGAACATTCCCTTGAGTCTGAAAAACTTGAGGACTACATTCGGGTTCACCATCAAACTGAAAAACAAACCTCGGGTCCGGGTCAGCCCGAACACAAACATGAACTTTAGACCCGTTAACAAAAACCCAACCATCATGAAAAACAACAGCCCGATTTTCAACCCCAATAAGATCATCCAACGGTACAGTAACTTTCCCCAACAACCTTCCAGAATTAACCCCACAACTGGCCCCACTTCTACCAGTAAAAACAAAAATCTCAAGAGAAAGCTTTTTACCAGGGGTAAAAAACGTTCTTCGGGTGGGAGTGAGTTTAACAAGGTCGGATTTACTGAGGTGGAAAAGCGCGGCAATAGTGGAAGTAGCAGTGTCGGGAGTTTGTGACGGAGTGAGGTATGGGATAGTGGCGGTTTGTGGTGGGAAGCCTTTAAGTTTGATTTTGCAGAAACATGGGGAAGTTGTTGGGTGGATTAGGTTACGTGCAGGTTTAGTTTGTGACGGTAAGGTTAAAGCTAGGTTTCCGACGGTTAAGCGGATGAATGGACATGGGTCCATTTTTAACGACGGATTGTTGGCGGCGGATTGTAAGTGTTGTTATTTAGAAGCGCGCATTGTGAAGATTGTGAAGTTGTTGTAATGTGGGAGACGGAGAAAGGAGAAGGGGAGGGAGGAGGTTAGGCAAGAGAGAAGGGGGGATTTGATGGAGTACAGCTGTGAACAGGCTGGAATTTTTATTTGTTTTTTTGGATTATTTTTGTATTTGTAAAGGGAAGAAAAACGAGGCAAAAGAGTATCTTAGGGAAATTATTTTTAATTGTTTTTATGAAAAAGAAATACAATTATTTTTTATTGTATATTCCGTGTACGTATGATTCTTTACCTTGTTGGGAAATAGAGGTAGAAATTGGAATTTTGGTAATTATACTAGTAGTTTCATGTAAAAAGGAGACGTTGTTTGGATTGAGATTTTATTTTGGATTGATATGGAGGACATGAATAATCGCTATAATTGAATCGTAAGATACTAAGAATTCATTAAATTATAGTAATTTTATTTTTTATTTGGTAAAACATATGAATATATGATTGAAGATATTGATAATTAATGACTATAGTATTCTAGTATGAACATAATTTTACTATTTACCTTAAATTTGGGTTGTACGGTGTCAACATCTCCTTATTAATAATTTTACTCATGTATACCTAAGAGTGAATGTTGAACCTTTCTAAAAAATCGTTGGAATTACATCTTTTTAATGTTTTTTTGTTTCTTATAATCTGATGCGTGTCTTATTTATGCGTTTATTCACTTGTTTTAGCACGCATTTTTATGAGTTTATTTGATTATTTTACTCGATTCCCTCTCGTATTTGCTACTTTGGTAGTTTCATGTCCTTTGCAGGATCGAAGCTCATCTATGCATTTACGAGCCAAATTCGCTAAGTAGTGGAGCGAGAGAGAGATTTGGAAGAATTTAGACGAGCTGCGAAGAGTGGGAACGAATTGTACATGTTGTCTAGTGACGAGAGATCTTTGTCTATCAACTTCCAAGTTATGTCTATCGACATTTGGGAAATACTGGTAGAAGTCGCTCGAGCGACTCGACCAGTGCTTTTGCTTGATTTTCAATTGCACGACACAATAAATCCTGGAGCTCATTTACATCGACAAGTCGTCCAACCTCAGCAACCATGTCGTCCGACCTCAACAACTATATCGGTCGACACAAGCCTTCCAATCACTCTACCAAGTTCTTTTGGACGACAGAGCATCAAGTTTTAGCAAAAGTCACAGCCATGTCAGCTGACCACTGCTCTAAGTCGGTCGACTTCAGTTCTTGCATCGACTGACTAAGACTCGTTTTAAATGTTTAAGGTCTGTTTTGTAAAACTAGCTGAAAAGCTAGCTGAAACCTGAAAAACTAACTGATAAGCTAGCTGAAAATTATGATCTGAAAAGGTATCTGATTTTTATTAAAATTGTTTGGTAAACTAACAGAAAAGGTAACTGATATTTGTCAAATGACGTAAAAAGATATGAATTATTATTATATGTAGCATTTCATATAATAATCTAAAATGTTACCATATGTAGCATTTCATTTCAGGTAGCTTATTTGGGCAAATAAGCTATTTGTCAAACACTACCAAAAGAATAAACTACCTGAAATGTTTGACAAAAAACCTACTTTTGTCAAAACAGGTACCTGAAATGACATGTCAAACAGAGCCTTAAGTTATTGGTTTTATTTCTTTTATAGGCTTTTAATATAAAAGCTCTTATGACTTTTTAATTAGGGTTACACACTTTGCACTTTATTTTTATTCAAGCAGACACTTTAAAACATTACTACGTAGAAACTCTCTCAAACTTTTAGATCTAAATTAATTTCTCCTCTTGCTCATACTTGGATTCATACTTGGTAATTTAATCCAGTCCCTTCTTTTGTTCATCTTTCTATTCTTTTCTCATCTTTGTTAGTATTAATTTATGTTCATTTCTCTTTTATTTAATTACATTATGAATCCTCTTTATTTCTCATCTATCTTAATTATTGTTATCGACTTCGAACTAAGTAGCTAAATTCTTATGCTAGGATTTAGAGAATCCACAAAAAGTTGAGGGTTGTTAATAAGACGATTAGGTCAATTTAATTTATTAGTCTTTATTGTTAATTGCAACATATAAAATACAGGTAATTAGTTAAAGGCCACAAATAGTTATTTGAATTGGTAAATCCAGACATAAGATCGAAAGTTGGGTAAAGATTAGACTTGTTGCAAACATTAGAGTGCCCTAGTAAGTTGCGAGAGCCCGCTAAAAGCATTTTAGGGTGAATAACGATCCAAGAGGACCTTTTCACTGCCCTTTAAACCGATAATTAAGACTGGCCTATCTATTACCCACGACATTCCATGGTGAACCAATGATCCTAGTCTTCTCTCCTTATATTTTCACAACTTAATTTCTCTCTTCTAATCTTTTTATTTTAATTGTCTTAGTTAATATTCAAACAAACAAAACCCCAATCGTGACTTAGACAGACTTAAATTGACAGATAGATCTCAATTAGCCTCCCTGTGGATATGATCCTGACTTCCTCAACATCTAAGAACCGCCAAGACGTTCTAAGCAAACGTCATCGATGTCAACACTTAACGTCCTTGCCACCATAACCTATGACAATCAACGTTTCTCTCCCTGACCTACGTCAATATTTCACGTCCACCCCATACCCAACATTAACATTTAACGTCCTCTCCCATGACCAACGTTGAAACTCAACGTTAGTGGCTATGGCAAATGTACATAACCAACGTTCCCTAGCAACGTTAACATTGAGTTGCAGTGTCTCACTCATTCCAACAATAACGAACGATGATTCATACACATGAAAGATGATTCAAACACATGGAAGATGTAAAAAAAGAGACTAGCAATGTCATGCGGATTCAAATATAAAAAAATTGAAACTTAAATTATTAGTTAGTTAACTTACCGATGATTCGTCGTTCACCGTTGTGTTCGATTATCCAAATGTTGCATTGTTTTTTTAAGACGAAATTTTGGAGAGAATAGAGTAGAGAGAGAGAGAGAAAGGGGGGTAGTCTTGGTTTATTTATGAGAAATATCGTTGATATATCGCAGCCCCTTTCTAATCCCTTATGTACCAAGTAAATAAAATCAATGTTACTCTTTCATGGACAAGTTTTACTCTTTCATTGATTTTTTTTCATAAATTTTCCATACATTGTACTTCTCTAGAGAAAAAAAGTAATCAAATTCTTTCTCCTTCTCTTCCTCTTAAAAATTAATCAAATCCTTATCAAATCACTCAATTATAATCTTAATTCTTATATTAATCAAGCAATAATTCATAGTTCTTACTTCACAACATTTGTTCATATCAAATTAGGTAGTGTGAACTAAATTAGGGTCGATAAACTAAGATTTATGAACTATTAAGCTTCATAGGGAATGTGGTGGATGAGCGGTAACTGACTAAGAGGAGGGGCTGAAGGTGACGTGGGGAGGTCGTCTAGATGGTAGAGGAGTCAGAGGTAGGTTGCCGTTCGATGAGAGATGGGTCCTGCGGTGATGGTACATACTACGGTTTTGGTCGGTTTACTTTGTGGTGGGGACGACTCACTGGTCGTCTTGGTGGTGTCAGCCTTTGGTGCTAGGGGTGGCGACACAGTGGTGGCGGGGGAGAGGGTAAGGGAGGGAGGGACGGAGGGTTACGTTGCGTTTGTTTCTTCTTCTTTTATTAAAAAAGAAAAAAGAAAGATGAAAGGGGTTGTGGACCAACGCCACTCATGCGCTTGCGGTATCACATCACCCCACCGAGCCTCGCGTAGCGAAGCACGTCATGGGTCATAACTGATTTGAGAGACTTTGAAACCCGTGAAAGGTTTGAACAAGCATGCATTTGAGGAGTCGCCACCAATTAATGTGGTTAATTGGAAACCGTTCGAATACTCTATGCCATGTCAAGATAAAAAGTAGTGACATAAACACCACGAATTCGCCACCCTTAGCATTCCATATCTGGAATAACTCTTGTAATGCCAATGGACACGGATGTTCACAGAGATTCAAAGTAAGGGGTGAGGGTACTTATTACGAAGTGCTTTAATCGAACACCTATTTCCGCCCGCCTTGATAGCGACTCTACTAATGATTGGGAATGTCGTTTATACTTGATATATTGATGATTAAATGCACGAATGACATCTGTTGTTTTGAAACATAACATGTGAGTTAGACTAAGTCGGTGAATTAAACAAGTAGAATTAGAAGGTCAGAGTCGGATTTATATTCTTCACATGTGAATAAAGCAAAGAGATAAAACATAGTACAAAATATACTTGATACAAAATAATATTCAAGAATAAAAAGTGAACGATTGAATTGACGTCATAAGGATGCTCAAAGAGAAGTTTTTGAAAAGAAAAAAAAAACAAATTAAAGTGATTAATCAAATCAAATTAACATGATTCAGAATAGTAATATTTACGTGATAATAGAGAATAATAGTCGATTCATTAAGAATATATACAAATTAGAGCTAAGCGAGGAATTTCAAGGTCAGAATCAACCAAGAACAGGGGCAACAAGCGATGCGCCTTCTAGAAGAGGCGCATCAAGCCCTACGTCTGTTTTAGAGGTGGACTAAAGTCAGACCCATAGCCATTAATATTGATTGGTGTTTTAATCGACTGTTTGATTGATTACGACTCAAAAGAAATGATTTATTCATGCTTTAGAATACAGGCCAGGGACTATTATAAAACTCGTCAAAGTCTAGCGATTATAACGCCGGATTAACAAAATAAAATTGATTAACAAATTACAAACCCGATTTATATAAATCTAACGAGTTACAGCCTGATTAAGGTCGGATGAACGAATTAAAAGTAAGATTAATGGTCAAAGTCAAATTAAGAACATGAAAGGTCGAATTTGAGACTTTCGATATCGAAAATCGAGGCTCACAAACCGTATTTGATTTAAGTGACGAAAACCGACTAACTATGATTATTAGGCATTAAAGTCGAAAAGAAGTTGATAAAAGTTAATTTAGGAATATTGTTCGAAAGGTTTTTAGAGAAATAAGAACGGAAATTAAAGAAAGGAAAAGACGAAGCAACAATGACCCGAGGAAGAAGAAGAATAGCAGCAACAGATAAGTGGCCCCTGGTAGAGGTGCAAGGTTGCGTCTGTTCTAGAAGGCGCATCGGTTGATGCGTTTCTTCTTGACGTTGTTTCTCTTCTGTTTTGTCAAAACATTTTTAAAGTTTGATTTTAATGATTTACTTATGACTTTTATGCATTCATACGACTTAAAGTTCTTACAAAATATTATAAATTACAAAAAATACATAATAAAGATGGGATTACATCCTCACACTTACATGTTAGCGAAGAAAGATTTCATTAAAGCGTCTTATTAGTGGTAACTCGACTCGATTTAACGTAGATATGAAGATGCCCTTGAGTTAATTAAGGAAAGATTATTAAAATCGATTGATTTAAGTTGATTAAAATGTGTACTAGTCAAATTTGGTCGGTCATGTAACGAGACAGGTACCAAGAAATGATTTGGGCTTATATGGTTAATTGATCAAGCACGTAGGTGTCATTAGCAATAACGTGTGGTCTAGAATGCAAAGAGAGAAAAGAAGGGCGGACCCCTCGCGTAAGAAATATGAAGAACGAAGCCCTCTATTTATACTAGTTGCAAACAGATCTAGAAAAGATTCGAAACTGTTGGGAAACTGTAACACTCCCACTTACCAAGGAGCCTTTAGCAAGGCCTTCCCTAGCAACCAAGGGTGCCACAATCTCGGTTTCTCGAGATAGTTATATCAAATAGACCATAATCAAACATTATTAAATAAGCACAAAGTTTAACAATTACAATGACAATAACCCGAATTACAAAGCCAAAGTACCAAAAGTGAAAACTCAATAACAACGTCTCAAAACAACGGAAGCTAAAAGTAAACTAGCTAAGTGATCCCATCCTCGTCCCCAGATCCCAGCGCAGGCTCGCAGCTCAACTATGATTATCTGTTAAAGACCTGCTCACCATTCGCCGGCAATATTGAATGGATCATAGCAAAGCAAAAGAAACAAACAAGCAAACACCAACAAGTAAGCACTTCATTCCAATAATCAACCACCAACAAAACATAATAAAAAGGTACAACCGTCACAACCATTCTCCAACTCTATGAACCAACAAATGAATTACCTATCGCAACAGGTAATCCGCACTGCCAGTGGGGAATTACAACCAATCCCCACTAATCCCCATTCATCGCAACGAGCGTACCTAGTTCCTTAATGTGCACATCCTCCTTGTGATGGGAGCCACAAGGGGCGAATCATGGGGGTGAGAGTCATCTCCTAATAATGGCCTCACAATCAACATATCCAACATTACCATCATCATTACCAAAACTGGCATCATCATCATAAACATCACAATAACCATAACCAAACATTAAAATCGCAATAACAGTAATTGAGTATGGAAACCCAACCTTTTAGCAAATCCGCGCACCACAATAAAGATACTCCTAGAAACAAGAAGCCAAGCTATAAAAACCAATTCTACATAAATCTAAACCTACAATTAATAAATGCATATACCATTATTACTACCTATTCTAATTAGCCAACATCGAATTCCTAATTGCCGATTTCCCCCAATTTCCCAAAATCTAAGGTTAAGACAAACATAAAATGAATAAGGCTAAAGATCGAGACTTACTACGCAATCAATGCGAAATAGAGATGAATCCGACGACCAAAAAGCCAAACCTTGCTTAGAGGGTGATTAAGGTGATTTGGGAGGGTGGTTATGAGTAGATTAGGAATCTGAAATGATTTTGCTGAATAACGAATATATATATTAACTCCTTAATCACTCTAATCAAACCGCTCGAATTCCGCTAAATGAACCGACACACGATCGAGTGCAGACAGCACTATACCGAGTGCAGGCCACTCGGTCGAGTACATCAAGTACTCGGCCGAGTGCGCACACTCCAGTAGCCAACTACTCTGCTCCAACACTGTACTCGATCGAGTTCACTCTACTCGACTGAGTACACAGGTACCGAAATACGGAGTATTACAGAAACAAGCCCAGGAACAGGCGCAACAACTGCTGCGGCCCTTGGAAGAGGCGCAACGGGCACTACTTCCTTTCCTGTAGGCTTTCCTCCTCCGTAATAAAGATATTCCGGTTTGAAAATAGGAAAGAGAGAGATATATGACTTCCATATTCCGCAAGGTAAGATATTTGTCGAAAATTAAAATTAAAATATTATTTTCACGATGAATTTACAAAATATTCCTGTTCGGGTTGAGACTTCTTTAGAAATGAAGACAGTTTTTAACCTGGACTCCAAATGAACTCTAATTACTGTCAAAACGACTGTATCGGCATGTAGATGACGACCAATGGGTTGACACGAGTGTTTGAGCTACTGATTATTGAAGTATTTATTAAACGTCATAAAATCGCAACGTATAATAAACAGGTGGTCCAATCATTATTGTGTGGATGACGGGAGGTGCAGTAACGATGTATTTACAGAGCCCCCCACTCTGACTGAGGCATGGTCGAGGAAAAAATCAAGGTATAACCCGCAGGTCAATCTATGATTACAACTTGGACTATGGTGTAAGGTTGCCAGCCATAAAAGGAAACGTACCTGAGACCTCTTAAAGGTTAACTGGAACAAGGAAGATCATCACTGAACTCCGTGGGAAATACGTAAGGTTTGATCGACAAAACTTGATAGAGCTTAATATGCAGCAGGAACATCTCAGAGAAGCGCTGGAGAAAATAAAACTTGATATTGAGATTGATAGGCATTAGGACATTTCAGAGAACTGCTGAAGAAGAATTATTGCTCGCGTCGGTCTCAAGCAAATTCTAAAATAGGCGAAGGTGACTCAGTGAGGCTCCTGATAAATACCTTAGTTGTAGGCGGAAACGAACTTTCGCTGGGGAAATAGAAAAATTGAAGAGTGATATATATAGTTGGGGATAATATAAATTTGAGCTTGGGAATACCGCTGGGAGTAACAAACCTCGACTTGATAAATTTGACTGGATAAACTTGACTGTTGCTAGGGAGGATAAAAGTCTCGAATAAATCAAAATGATTTCTTAAGATATAAATAAAAAGTAATCGAATTAAAGATAATGAGGGTGATGATTTCAAAATTCAAAATCTGACTTTTTGAGAAATTGATTTCTCAAAATATATATGATTAAGAAATCATATTGAAATACAAGCCCATCATCAACGAACATATAACGAACTCGAAGTAAGAAAGAAAGGGCAAAATAAAAGACGCGGCCGAGAAACAACTTGAGGAAAGGGTGCAGCAAATGCTACGTTCCTTTCTGGGCTCGTCTAAGCTGAGCAAAACTCAAACTCAACGCGAGTTTGTGTTATTCATTTCAAAACACAACTCCTTCATCTCCTTCACTAAGAAAACGAAAACACCATCAAATCCTCATCAAATTTCGACCAAGAATTCATCCAAGATCATGACTAATCTAGGTATACATCCCGTCTTTGATTTATTTTTCATTTGTAGCTTGATTTTGAGTACAAATTAAGGGTTTATATACCAAAATTTTTCGAAAATTTGGGATAAATGCACCAAGTGAATTTGTCTTGTGAAATTAGCACTAGGAATGCATAATCAACCATGCTACTCTTCATCTCGAATTTTCATCAACCATAGACGAAATTAGGCTAAAATGAAACGATTTCTTGCAAAACCATTCTATATGCTCAAAAATGACCCGAAACATGTCAGATTTTGATGAAACTTGTTGTTTTGGAATCCTTGTATTATGGGTAAACTTTGTATGTGCTTGCAATTTCATTTTGCAACAGTCGCTCTAGGACACTTTTTGGCAGAAAGTATGCATTATAAGCGGAATGCTGCCGAAATTTCGACTCGACATCTATATTAGGCTCGACTTAGGCACGTAGGAACATGACTAGAACATACGCATCGACTTACTTAGAGAATAATCATGAATTTGCGCTTTAAATGACTGAAAATGACTCGAAAACTGTGTGTTTATGTCGTTTTGTAGACGATGTAGCTTCTACTTCATGATCGGGACGAGACGACCTCGTGGAGACGGAGTCTGACCCTATGCTTGCCATTATGCCACATGTTGGCATTTCGGAGGCTATGAATATAAAGGAGGTGCCTCGAAGGGCGAATGTGAGGCGAGGCGTGTGGGAGATATATCCGTATATATCAAAGTAAAGGATTATAACGTAAATGAAACATGCGATTATCGTCATAAAAACTGTAAATAAATCGAGTATAAGAAATAGGAATCAACCTTCGGTCCTTTGCTTATATGGCCTAAGAACAAGTGTTGAAATCAACACTCTCCTAATTGTTGCACCCAAGACTAGATCGAGATATGCCTTTCGTGCTAGAACGATCTCTCACTCACTATGTTGTGTTCGAGAGGAACGATATTAGAGATGAAGAAACAAAAGCAAGAGAATTTCAGAAAATTCTTCTTCCGCTTCTCCTAGGTTTAGCCGTGAGGTATAAGGTAATTAGGGTAGAAAAGTTTTCAGAATTTTCTTCTCTTTTAACCTAGCCAAAACCGAGTGATTAGTAGTCCATTAGGGTTTTGATTAAAAACAGATTTTTAATCCCCTTTTGGACCGTGTGATTGAAGCCCTTAATGGGCCATCAAGGTCCCAAACAATGCTCCTATCACATAGGTATTTAGCCCAATCACTAACTCGTATTATAACGTAATATGCATCACGATACCGCGTAATGCACATCCTAAATAAATGTAACGGTTTACATTTACGTTTAGATCAATGTTATATACAAGTAATTAAATATAACCGTTTATATTCAATTTCGAATTATCATTATAATTCGACTCATCTCTCATTATATCGTTATATTCACTAACCTTTTAGTC
>JAOWBH010140717.1:0-13493 GCA_028566215.1 Silene coronaria | reverse complement strand
CTCTTCCCCTTTTGTTATATCAAAAGTGTAGAGTCTTTTCTTAGTATTTTTCAAACCTCTGCTTGCGGAAACTTCTTTTTTTTTTTCCATCGCAGCGCATTGAAACGGAGGTCCCTTTGGGATTTCTGCTAGATTAAACTCGCAGCATTCATCCTCCTCTTCAATGTTGGTCTTCACCCCCATGTATCGCCCCTTGTGGCTCCCGTCACAAGAGGGATGTGCACATTAATGATCTGGGTTCGCTCGTTATGATGAGCGGGAATTTTTGTGATTCGGTTTAGGTCTCCCACCGGTAGGGGTGGATTACTTGTTGTGATTGGTAATCCGAAAAAGCAACTCGCTGTAGTGAGTAGTCGTATCCGAGCTGCGGTTCGAACACTAGTTCTCGAAGTTTGGAGATGATTCATGTTGGTTTTGTTATGTCGTGATTCCATTGTGATGGTTTATTGTGTTGGATAGTATACTGACCTTGCGATGTTGTTTGTGTTGTCTCTTTTTTGTGTTCTGCGGGTATCCATTTGATATTTTCGGTAAATGGTGAGCAGTGAATTTAGCAGGTGTGGACGATTGAGCTTAGCCGCAGGCATAAATAGGGATTCACCTGACGATTATTTTATTTAGCTTCCGTTGAGTTTAAACATTTGTTATTCTTTTAGAGAAGAGTTGTAACTCTTTTGGGATTTTGATTATTTTGTAATTGTTTGTATTACTTTAATAAATGTTTCTTTATGGTTTTTTTTATATGTACTATCTCAAGTAACCGAGATGGTAGTTCCCTTATTTATTAGAGAAGGTCTTGCTAAAGGCTCCTTGGTACATGGGGGTATTAGAAAGTGGTATCAGAGCGACGATTTTGGAACCTTAATCCCATGAAATAAATGAAAGTAAGGTATCTAATAAAATGAACCTGGGTAGAGATTGTTAGGAGCTACCGCAATGGTTTGGTAGACGTCCCAAAATCGCAATTTGGCCCTTACAATTTTGTGCCGGTCACTACGGGGTAAATGTAAGATGGGATGCGAATTATGTGCCTTACGTTACATTGCTGATAAGATATGTTGAGCTTGGAGATGGATGTATATGTGTGGCTATGTAAAGTTGGTAAACTAGGCTTGTGATGGAGGAAGTAGTTGATTTAGTATGTGATTATTGTGTGAATAATGTTAGCATGTGTAGTCATTTACAAGTATATATGTAGAAACATGTGGTTACGAGTCGTCTATGTTGTAGTATTGGATTTTTGGAAGGGGAGAGTCGTATCTTGCATAACTCGACCGAGTGGGCTCATGGGACTGGACTGAGTAACGATTACTCGACCGAGTGTCCCTAGAACTCGACCGAGTATATTTTTACGTCGATTCTGCCAGATTCTTGAATTGGCGTAATCAGCCGAGTAAAATAGGTACTCGGCTTAGAGGGTGGAACTTGATCGAGCACTTGGTGCGCTCGACCGAGCGTGTATTATGTGATATTTGAGTCCACCACTGGAAGTAGTGCACCCGGTCGGGAAAGTGTAGTACTCGACCAAGTGACTGATACTAGGTCGAGTGAGTCCTGGTACTCGACCGATTGTCTTTTTTGGTAGGCGTATATTTGTTTTGAGCCGTAGGCTATGTGCTTATGTTTATTTTCTTATTGAAGCTCAAAATGCTGTCAAAGAGATCATTAATCGAAGCGAGAGTCGCTGACATGTCTGTTGATGAGATAGTAAGATTGATTGAGCAGAACGAGTTGTTAAATAAGGCCCTTAGGAATGTGTCGATAGGGAAGGAGGCAGTAATTGATGTATCAACTATCAGTAACGCTATTGCACGAAATTGTCCCACCAAGTACGAGGGAATGGATCCACCTAGTAAGCTGGGAAACTGGATTCGGGAAATGGAGAATGTCTTCGAAGTTGTCAATTGCCCGGATAATTTGAAGACCTATCAGGCTACTTTCTATCTATCCAGTCAAGCTGGACTGTGGTGGTATAGGGAGCATGAGCCTATGAGGGATTACTATAAGAGGGAAGGTGAGAAAGCCATTCCATAGTCGGAATTTCATAGGAAGCTACGAGATGAGTTTGTTCCACAGCATGTGCAAAGTCAATTGAGAGCCGAGTTTGACTCTTTTGTCATGACCGATAGCATGACTGTGGCAGAGTACTAGGTTAAGTTCAATGAATTATCTTCTTTTTTGAAGAGATGCAACTGAGTCAGTGAGTATTGGCTCTCAGGTTTGAGAAGAGGCTAACATTGAAAATTTTGGGGAGGTTAACAACTGTGGTACTCATAGATTTAAAGGAAGTTTATGAAAGAGCAGGGCACGCGGAAAGGTTGGCGTATATGTCCAACGAAGCTAAAGAAAGGCTGAGCGGTAAACGCACGGCTAACAATGAAGGTGGTGCTTACACTAATTCTAAACGGGGTAAATACTACCAAACTAGATCCTATTGCGGAGGCTCGGGCTATGGTGGTGGATTGAGATATAATGGAAGGCAAGGTCGCAGTAACAACGACAATTTAAGGCTGACTTGCTACAAGTGTAGTGGTATTGGTCACAATAAATATGAGTGCACATGGAGCAACAGAAGGGGATATTTGCGAGTGCGGCACAACAATTCTTATCAGACTCAGAGCATGGCGATTAATCGGATGGCATCGTCATTTAATAATCAAGGAATCAAGGGTAATAAAAACAACGGTAGTGGCTACAAAAAGAGTGGTGGTTCTTACCAGCGCCAGAACAACAACGAGAATCAGAGTTCGGCTTTAAAATCCACAGCATCGGCAAGTACGGCGCAGGGAGGCCAGAAAAGCATTGGGAAACTATTTATGATGGATAAACAGGAAGCTGAAAATGATATTCAAGTCGTCACTGGTACATTTATGGTCAATAATAGACCAACCTTTGTTTTATTTGATTCGGATGTTACCCATTCTTTTATGTCTAGGATTCATGCTTTGATATTGGGTTTGGGGGCATTCGATTTGGTTAGGGATGAGGTTTTTATAACATCGTGAGAGTCTGTCATATGTAATAAATTGTTTAAGGGAGTGTCTATGGTTGTTGGGAAAGTAGATATTCCAGTTGACTTATTTGAATTTCTGTTAGATGGGTTTGAGGTCATTGTCAGGATGGATTGGTTGGGTAAATACAAGGCTAATATTGATTGCCATCAATGAAGGTGTCATTGAGGGGTCCTATGGGAGTTAGTGTCTTACCAAGGTTTTGTTGTGAAACCAAAGTTAAATATTATTGCACCCGTGACTTTAAAGTCGTGTCCACGGAAAGAATGTCCTATGATTTTATGCTCTGTACAAGATACACGGGTGGATGAGCCAACATCAGCTAACATACCGAATATGGGTGAGTTCGAGGATGTTTTTCCAGATAATATACCGGGATTACCTCCGAAGAGGGATATTGACTTTATTGTGGAGCTTAAATTGAGAACGAGACCTATATCTAAGGCCCCATACCGGATGGGATCGAAAGAACTAGAATAAAATTGAAGAAGCTTTAGAGTGAGTTATTGGACAAGGGTTATATTAAGTCTAGTGTGTCACCATGGGGTGCACCACTTTTATTCATGAAAAGGAAAGATGGTAGCCTAAAACTATGTATCGACTACAGGGAGCTAAACCATGTCACAATTAAGAACAAGTATCCGTTACCAAGGATTAATGATCTTTTGATCAGTTGAGTGGGGTTGGAGTGTTTTAAAAGATTGATTTGAGATCGGGTTATCATCAGCTCAGGATTAGAGACAATGATATTCCTAAGACTGCTTTTCGATTTAGGTAAAGCCATTATGAGTTCGTAGTGATGCCATTTGGGTTGACTAATGCACCGGCGGTGTTTATGGATCTTATGAACCGAGTCTTTAGTCCGTCTTTGGATCAGTTCGTGGTGATATTCATTGATGTTATCTTAGTCTATTCCAAGACTAAAGAAGAGCATTTGAGACTAGTGTTGCAGATTCTTCGAGATAACCAACTTTATGCTAAGTTATCTAAATGTGAGTTTGGTTAGAGAAAGTGGCCTTCGTAGGCCATGTGATTTCTAAAGAAGGTGTACTAGTGGATCCGAGTTGATCAAGGCCATGTCGAACTGGGAAGCACCAAAGAATGTGGCTGAAATTCAAAGTTTCTAGGGTTTTGCTGGGTATTACTGATGATTTGTGAAGGAATTTTCTTGGATTGCGAGACCGATGACAGCACTTTGAGGTGTATACTGATGCTTCAAAGTTTGGATTTGGATGTGTGTTAATGCAGAATGGTAACGCGATTGGTTATGCGTCGAGGCAGCTGAAGCCGTACGAGGAGAATTATCCTACTCATGACTTGGAATTGGGTGCGATAGTATTTGCTTTAAAGATTTGGAGACATTACATATACGGAGCGACCTTTAAAGTGTTTTAAGATCACAAAAGATTGAAATACATCTTTAGAGGGAACTGAATATGCAACAACGGAGATGGATGGAGATAATAGGTGACTATAACATGGAGATCATTTATTAAGAGGGGAAGGTAATGTAGTAGACGATTGTTGAGTAGGAACAATGTGCATTATTTATGCACTGCCTTGTCGATGATGCGGGTGAAAGAGGACGGAGGTGTAAAACATGCGAATACATATGATCCAGAAAAGAGATGCCATTAGTGACTTAACTGCGGATACTAACTTTTTTGATGAGCTTAGGAAGAAGCAGTTACTTGATCTTAAGATCCATGAGTGGAAAGATGCGATGGATAAGAGGACTAATTCGAGGTTTAACATTCATGCTGATGGTAGTGTTCGGTTTGATTATCGAAGCTGTGTGTCTAGTGATGATGAGCAGAAGAAAATAATCATGATCGAAGGTCATTGTACTCCGTATTCTATTCACTCAGGAGGGGATAAGTTGTACACGGACCTGAAGAAGACTTTTAAGTGACCGAGGATGAAGAAAGATGTGGCAGATTTTGTTGCTAAATGTTTGACTTGTCAGAGGGTTAAGGGGGAACACCGGAGATCACGAGGTCAGATTCAGTCACTTGATGTACCTGAATGAAAGTGGGAGACGATATCCATGGACTTTATTGTTGGGTTATCGAAGACGCAGAAAGGTAACAACCAATTGGGTGATTGTTGATCGACTGACTAAGTCAATTCATTTTATTCCGATGAAAGATACTTGGAATACGATCGAATTGGTTATGGCATACAGGAAGAATGTAGGGAACGTACATGGAGTGCTGGAAGATATTGTGTCGGACAAGGATTCGAGGTTTATATCTCGATTTTGGCAAGCGTTGCAAGAATTGATGGAGACTACATTGAAAATGAGTATGTGTGAGATCCCGTAACCAATCTCGATTTTAAATAAATAATAGGAGTCGCCAGTAGGTTTTATCCAAAAATATACAAAAAGAAGGTTTTGAAAAGAATAATGAAAAAGTCCCTTTTGATCCATGGAATGAGGACTGATTCGTCACTCTGGTCTAAACCAAAGATTGCGGATTTTGGGGTAAAGGTACGGTCAGGGAAGGTGTTAGGCACCCGGACCGCCCATCAAACTTACGACCTCTACTATTTATTTGTAATGTTATATATTTGACGAAATTTAATAAAAGAAAAGATTTTTAAACAATTTTATACAAAATAATTCAACTTTTTTACATGTGAGATTAGCTAAGTTAGTTTATATACAATGACACATATAATACGATAAAAACGAGAAAATAAATAAAAGAATGGATTAAAAAAGAAGAGAAAACTTATTTGATATCGGTACCCCCAAGCATATTTGGATCGACTATGAATGAATTTTGACTTTGTCGTAAATTATTAGCTCTTATTCGCTTATGTGAACTGGGACAATTTTATATGTATAATTTGAATTAAAGGTGGGATATTTGAATTGAGACGGTTTATGTATGAGAATATTGAATTTGTGAGTCTGGTATTCTATGAATGCTACGGTTACTATGAATCTCGTCTGTTAATATTTTTTGTGAATATCTTTGGTAATACAATTGTGGCACTATTTATAATGAGCTGGTCGAACGTCTTTGTACATCTCAACAATTCTTAATTATCAACAATTACCACTTGTGATCATGATAAGGAATAATAAAAGACAAAATTTATCTCTTTAGCTTTTTAAAGTTTACTCGTCTTTGCTCTTACAGTTGCACTAAAGTTCTATTTTTTAGTTTATCCACTGTTGTGTATTGCTATGGCCCGTAGACTTGATTTTCCCCAATGTTGTCAGATATTAGCCTAATGTGGGCTTTTATTTACTAGTATGACATATAAGCTTTGGATTAATACATATTAAATGGGCCGACTTTTATAAGTTCTGATATGGAACTTTATATTGATCTTATAATGTATTATTCGTAAAATGTCATTGAGATGGTATAAAATATGGTAATGAAATGGGTCGGGTGAGAAATGAGTTTAAAAGTGATTTTTGGCTATTTTAAGTGATTTCTCGGGAAATAAGCGTAAAGAGCCTTTAATTATAACAATGTCAATTTTCATATAAGCCATTTAGTTTTAGCCTCATCATCGAGTACTCGTAAGGCTAGTAGACAAATTTGAGGTGTCTACAGTATGACATTCCATCCAGCGACCGATGGGCAAATTGAGCAGACTATTCAAACTTTGGAGGATATGTTGAGAGCAAGTGTGATGGAATTTGGGGTACTTGGGAACATCGTCTGGATTTGATTGAGTTTTCATACAACAACAGTTACCATACGAGCATGATCGGGATGACTCCATTCGAGGCATTGTATGTGAGGAAGTGTAGGAATCCAGTATGTTGAGATGACAGTTCCGAGGCTGTGGTTCGAGGAACATAAATGTTTAGGATATGATTGAGCAGGTTCACCAAATTTAGCAGAATATGAAGGCTGCGCAGGACCGGCAAAAGAGCTATGCTAACTTGCATCATCGGAATATTGAATTTCAGGTGGGTGACAAAGTTCTTTTGAAAGTGCCGTCTATGCATGGGGTGATAAGATTTGGTAAGCTGGGAAAGCTGAGCCAAACCCCGTATGAGATTTTGGACAGATTCGGGGAAGTGGCATATCGTTTAGTACTTCTGTCGGCACTTGATCGAGTTCATAATGTTTTTCATGTGTCACAACTATGAAAGTATGTCAGTGATCTGACACATATACTTGAGGCGGAGACGTTCGAGTTGGATGATGCACTTGCTTATGTAGAGGTGTCTAAGGAGATCTTGGATCGTAATGTGCGTAAGACAAGAAGGAGACTACGCTACTTAAGGTGTTATGGACTAATCATAACGTGGAGGAGGCCACGTGGGAATCGAAGGAAGCAATGAAGGAGCGTATCCACATCTTTGTGATCAGGTATGTTTGATTACGATGGCGTAGCACTATTCTTTTTAGAGGGGGTAGGAGATGATTGTAAAGATTTTTGGATAGTTTTGAGTATATTTTGTTATCATTTTTGCAGTATTGTGTCGAAAGTGTAGGAGATTTTGGTCATTTATACAACATGGTGGTTTGTAGTAGTATGTTGGAGTTTGTAGTATAGGTTTGAGTGTGAACTTTGAGGACGAAGTTCATTTTTAAGGTGGGAAGACTGTAATACTCCGTATTTCTCTTCAGTGGTACTCGGTGGCCTACCCTTTACTCGACCGAGTACGTTCAGTCGAGTGGATTTGGAGGATGGTTGGGAGTTTAGGGAGCTACTGTCTTTGAGATACTCGGTCGAGCAGGTGAGACACTTGACCGAGTAGGCCTCACTCAGTCGAGTGAGTGGTGACACTCGACCGAGTAGGCCTCACTCGGTTGAGTGAGTGGTGACACTCGACCGAGTGTTCGTTCTAGGAGTCATTTTTGTGCGGTTTCATTAAGGTGATTAACAAAGGTTGTATAATCATTTCGTCAGTTTCTTAAACGCTATTTTATCCTAATACATTTCTTAAACCCTCTCTAATCACCCTAATCATCATATAAGCAAGGATATGGCATTTTGGTCTTCAGATTCATCTTTATCACACATCAATTGCTATTATGTCTTAATCTTTATTCATTATTCAGTTTACATTTGTCTTAAACCTAATTTGGGTTGATTAAGGATTTTGTAGTTTTGTTATTGGATTATTGTAGTAATGGTAGTATGTTTTTCATATAGTTGACGACTTTGTTGAGGAGCCATTCTAGTTGATTGTGTTGATTTCCAGATATGTTAGTCAGGTAGGGTTTCCCTACTCAGTATACTATATGATCGCTATGAGATGTATTGTGAAATTGTGATGATGATGATATTATTTTATTGTGATCGGTATTGTTTTTGAGGTTGATTGTGAAGCCATTGTCGGAAAATGGTCTTCACCCTCATGTATCGCCTCTTGTGGCCCTTATCACAAGGAAGATGTGTACATTAATGATCTGGTTTCGCTTATTGTGATGAGCGGGAATTTTGATGACTAGGCTGCGGTCTCCCACTAGTAGGGGTGGATTAATTTTTGCGATAGGTAATTCGGCAGGGCTACTCTCTGCGGTGAGTAGCCGTGTTTGAGTTGCGGTTCAGACGCTGGTTCTCGGAGTTTGGAGATGATTCATGTTGGTTTTGTTATGTATGTTATGATTCCATTGTGATGGTTTATTGTATTGAATAATATACTGATCTTGTGGTGTTGTGTTTGTTGTCTCATTTTGTTATGTTATGTGGGGATCCATTTGATATTTCCGGAAAATGGTGAGCAGTGAATTTAGTAGGTGTGCACGATTGAGGTTAGCCGCTGGCATGGGTGGGGATTCACCAGACAATTCTTTTATTTAGCTTCCGCAGAGTTTAAAAATTTGTTATATATTCTTTTAGAGACGAGTTGTAACTCTTTTGGGATTTTGATTATTTTGTAATCGTTTAACATTGCATTATTTTAATAAATGTTTCTTTATGGTCCTTTTGATATTTACAACCTCGGGTAACCGAGATGGTAGCTCCCTTATTAACTAGGGAAGGTCTTACTAAAGGCTCCTTAGTAAATGAGGGTGTTACACCATCGACTAGGATACCTAGAATCTGTGCAACCTCATGAAGGAGTATGGTCATCTCTCCAAATGGCATGTGAAAACTGTTGGTGTCGGGCTGCCACCTCTCAACGAAAGCACAAATAAGGGGCATGTTCAAGTGCACAGCCATACACTCTCGAAGGTGTGAAAGATCACTTCTATGAAAAGTAGATTGAACGCCCGAAGGTAGCCGCCAACTACTCAACACCCTCGTCTTACCGAATCGGTGGTAACCTGTCAGCACTGGTCGACCAATCTCATTAGGAGTTGACCACAAGGTTTGGCAATGTGACCCCTAAAGCTAGGAATCACGTAGGAAAACAATGGCCGACCGGGAACACGCTCGGAAATCAACTAAGAGCAATATTTGCTCGTCTTCTTCTTCTTCTTCTTCTTCATAGTCACGACGCTACGAGAACTCTCGTCTGGCACCTGCTTCCACGTTCCATCTACGCCCATCTAAATTTCATACGAGACGCAGAACCACCATCGGACCCCCTACTCGCTCAACATCCTCCATCTTCACACCCACCTCCTCACTAGCCTGCTGAAAAGTCTTATCCTCACCAGCTCGGTGATCAACCTTCAAACGGACTAAGTTCTCTTCAGTTCTTTTACGTCTTTTTGCGCGAGTCTCCACTCATCCATCAAAATGAGCGTAAGAGACGAGTTTTCCGCCTAATTTAGCTCATTTCCTACACTTCATATAAAACAAGGTAGAAGTACGAATATGAAGGTTTTGGCCACGAAATCGACTATCAAAAGGACTAAATGCATGCAAAATAGGGTTAGTTAGGGGGTATAAAACGCGTAAAATACAACATCAAATATCCCCAAACCGAACCTTTGCTCGTCCTCGAGTAAAGAGGTGAACAAGACAACAACCTTTATTAAAACTACTACTAATAGAATATTCGATACAAGGCAATTGACGGGCCTTGCTCCGCCCCTTCAACTCACAACAAGGTATCCATGAGGTAAGATACCTTCTTGTAAGGCAAGTGAGGTTTTGTCAAAACTTCGATACATCCTAGCAATAAGCACGCAAAATAAGAAATAGGATGCATCTACCAAAGAATAGCTACTTCCCTCATCAAAGTAGCGGAATCAACCAAGAGATAACTAATCTAAGGGTAAATAATTCAAGGTAGCCACTAATTCTATAGATTACTATGTCTAAGAGGATGTAATCGAATCACCTCCAAATGGTGTCGAACTAGTAAGTCTTTCATCCACATTTGCTAAAATACGTCTTCAAGGTCGATCAAGTGGAGATGGAACGAGAGGCCCCGTGATGTTAGAAGACATTGTAAGTTTGTGTTGCATTCCCCTTCTCACTGAGATAAGAAGAAGGGTTGTCCCTCTTTGCCAAGCAACTATAAAGTGAAACCATCTAAAATGTAAGGAAGAACTATTATATGAGAGTACTTATTGGACTTGTTTTTGGTTTGTTTGCTTGGTTGTTTTTCGACAACTTTGATTTGGTATTTGATATCACGATTTGGCTGCCCAAGGGTGTGCGGTGTAGACCAACAATAAGCAAATCCTCGTCGTAGTGACTCGAGAGCGACCCCGTATGTATTAAGGGTACTCCATAAAAGCCAAGAAGTCTTCTTTTGCACTCCATAAGCTAGATTCAACAAAAAGTTGGCAAACAAGTTTTTGATTGGAATTTTTTGGATTTTTGTTTGGTTTTTGATTTGAAATTGAAATAAAATAAACTCATTTTTATTTATGTCCGCGCTTTCCTTGTGTTTGGCATTTGTAGAGCATGAGATGACAAAAATTGGGGTTAGTTGCATGGCTCGGTGGTCACCTTGGAATACACGGTAAACAAGGAATTATCACCTCATCGTGGGTGAGCAAATGGTTAAAATCGCAAACCCTTGACTAAGCTTTAGCAAACGGGTCAAAATACACTAGTAGACACTACCTAGAGTGTTTCAACTTTATTCTCATTGACAAAGTCCTAAATAGAAGAAGTGCCTACAATGACTTATTTACACTTGTCAAATTTCACAATTGGGCATTTTCCAAAATTTTCCTAAATGCAACTATATGTCATGATGCAACTAATATAATACATTCTATAATGCATATGCTCTAACAAACTAGTATGTTATATAATACAATGAAAACTCCTAACAACACATCGACAATAACAACCGCAACAACAAAATGGTGCCTCATCGTCCTCAACATACGAACCCATTCTCCTCAAGTGACAATTGAAAAAGAAACGGAAGGGAAAAGAGATCAGAACGATCATATCATACGGTCTTCATTCCCTTGATGATGTCTCGAATGTGGCGACATGCCCTATGTGAGAAGAGAACAATACACACAAGTATATACAATTCCACACTACAAAAGTAAATAACATGTTTTTGGATTTTTGAAATTTTCAAAATTTTAGAATTTTTCAACTTTTTCAAAAATGAAGAACTTGTTTTTGGATTTTTAATAGTTTTTCAAATTTTTATAGATTTTTGAGATTTACATTTCTCATCCCCACGCTAAGAAAGTACATTGTCCCTAATGTACACAATGGGAACGATAAATCAATGCATGAATGCAAGATGAATGCATGATTTGTCGAAATACAAGTGTATGCTCTAAACTAAATACAAGGTTAGTATATAAGTTAGTATACATGATGCATGAAACAGTTAAGTAGAGAGCTAATTAAGATTAACTCGGGTCTCTTGTAGTTGAACTTCCCCAAACCGAACAAAACACTATTTCTAGAGAAAAAAGAGGGGGTGTTCGATTACTAGAGACAATGCATGAATGCAAAGTGCTCTAAGCTAAGCTACGTGATGCATGATCTTTTATTGATAGAGAGCTAATTTAGATTAACTCTTATTCGATATGATCAATCTTTTCCCCAAAGAAGTATCTTACATAGTACTTATCAATGTGCTAAAAACTTGGAAAAGATAAAACATAGCCAATGCATGTTATGCAATTTGTCATTTTGGATTTTCCATTGAAGAAGCAAAAAAGATGGGCACCAAGGTGTTGCTATGGTGCCAAAAACACACCTCCTAAAGACCGAGGAACTCATCAAGGGAGTCTAAATATGACTCTACACTACAATAGATGCATATGTAACAAGTATTGAAAACATTGAACATGAGAGTAAAAGGAAGAAGAAGACGCTTACAAAATTCAAGGCAAGGATGGTAAGAGAGCCATCGTCATGCATGAACTTGTTGTCGTCCTAACTTACCATCCAAGGTCTCATCATCATCACTATCGGTGCTATCACCATCACTTGAGCTAAGTTGCTCACCGTTCTCATCATCTTTGTCATCTTCATCATCACTTTCATCATTTTCCTTGCTTGAACCATCTTCCCTTTGTTCACTCGGTTCCGATAGTTAGGCTTATTGACTTGGAAAGAGGTCTCTATGATTGATCCAATCCGAAAGTAGAGTATCCAAGTCAAGGAGTCCTAAGCGAGCTATGTGTACTACGAAAGGATATTGGGCATAATAGGAGTTTACCCGATCCTTGTACAATTTACGGTGCATGCTCATCATTAACCCCGTCAAGAAATCATTCGTTGCCTCAATACTCGGATCATCACTCTTGTATTCCTCATAAGAGAAAGAATAGGGTGGTGTCATAATCAAAGGGCTTTGCGAGGTTTGCATGACATTAGATGAAGAAGTCGTGTTCTTTCAAGAATCCCCCATTGAAATCACTTGGTAACTTCTTGTGTGGCAAATGGATGGAAGTAGAATCTTTAACAACCCATTTGACTTTGTCGGATTCCTCTACTCTCCTAAGCCATTCGTCACGAAGCACAAGTAATTCTTCATTAAAGAGGGTCGAACCCGCTACGGCTTTGTACTTGTTATCAATGATGAACCGTGGGTTGAAACTTTTGGCGATCTTTTTTATTAACCCTCCATTTACGATGTGCTGACCCGTTTCTCACAATTGTTCAAAGACATCCACCTCTCAACCAAAAGATAGGCAAGGTCTTGAAAACTCGAAGGCACCACTCACTTGTAGATAAGACTCGAAAAATGAAAGGTTTAATTCCGTCAAATTCTCGGCTTCCTTTGTAGCAAAAATTGTAATGGCTATGAAGCGATGGGGATACCGAATGGCCTAGTGTTGTAAAAACATGACCGATGTCGATTTATATAACGTAAATTCCCTTCATGTGAGGGCTTTCCATAGTGGCTTCGGATTAAAACCCTTTTGATTCTTAATATGAGCAATGCCTTACTTAAGGCCAAATAGATTCCGGATACACTCCAATGTCATTTGGGGGAGAAGATGGTGGTGAAATGTGTTTTGTTGTTGTGAGGGATATGAAGTGGAGTATCGAAAAATTGGGGGAAATAGAGCTGCAACTCGGACGGGTTCTAATTCAACTCGGACGAGTCAAGTCTCGTCTCGTACGAGTTCTCACTTGTCCCGGACGGGATCTCCTTCAGAGATTTTTCTC
>JAOWBH010140706.1:0-13495 GCA_028566215.1 Silene coronaria | reverse complement strand
CATCATCCCCAATAATTGACCAGGTATCTTTAAAAAATGCACTTGAGAAGCCATCAAGGCCTGGAGCCTAATGCTTTGGAATAGTAAATATTGCAGTCTTTATTTCTTCCTTGGTTA
This sequence comes from Silene coronaria, assembly GCA_028566215.1. Lineage (NCBI taxonomy): Eukaryota > Viridiplantae > Streptophyta > Magnoliopsida > Caryophyllales > Caryophyllaceae > Silene > Silene coronaria. The sequence continues at coordinate 13,378 of JAOWBH010140706.1, read as the reverse complement.
CAGGGGCCAATAAGATATCCCTATGAGTATCAGTGCAAACCTTACCCATCTGTACCACTTTCTTATTCACATCTATAGTATCATCTGCACTACCAAGTAATTGTCTATAGTACTCAAGAAATGCTGCTTGAATATGATCACCATCACTAAAAATCTTTCCATCTATATCAGCAATACGAATATTTTATTACTTGCTCTTCTCTTTTAATAATATTGTGAACGTACTTGGTATTATTATCTCCTTGATTAACCTAAGTAACTTTTGATTTTTGCAGTAGAAAACTATCACAAGCTTCTTGGAGCTCTCTGTATACTTTTGGCAGCCTCTCATTCTTGAACAATGATTGTGGGATTATTAGGATCATGTTTAAGGGCAGTTTGGATTGTGTCCAAATTTTCCCAAGCATGGACAATGTTATTTTCAATGTTAGCAAACATTAGCGTGTTTAACTCCCTCAATGGTTTTTTTAAGACTCTTTAATTTCATAGCCACCTTGATCATTTTAGTCCCTTGCCATCTAGCATTCCAAAATTTCTCCACATAAGGTTTAAATTCCTCCACTTTACTCCACATATTGAAATATTTAAAACTTCTTTTCCCTTCAGAATTCATCACAACTTCTTGAATGAGATAAAGAGTATGATCAAACAGACTTTCATTATAGAAATGAGCATAAGAAGTTGATCTAACTTGGAGTCAATCTTGATTAATAAGTACTCTATCCAACCTAGAGTAAACTCGAGTTATGGGATCCTGCTTATTATTCCAGGTGTGAAATGAGCCCACTGCTGGACTATCAAGCCGGCCTCAAGCATCAATACAGTTCTGAAATCTTCCATTTCCACCCCACTTGTTTGCCCCCCTAATCTCTCAGTTGGATTTAAGACACAATTAAAATTCCCACATACCACTCAGTGGCCATGAATAGCTCCTGAGAAAGTAATTAAATCATTCCAAAGAGGCTTCCTTTCACCGGTGTCATTAAAAGCATAAACCATGGTACAGTGAAATGTAACATTTGAACCAATTTCCATTACTTCCATATGAATTAGTTGAGAACTATAATGAATAAAATTCACTTGAAAAATGGTTGGATTCCAAAGGACCCAAACTCGACCACCAGGACGCCAAGAAGTGTTTGTAGAGACAGCCCAACCTTGACACATATTATTTTTAACAGAATTTTGAGACAGAGGTTTTACCTTTGTCTCAAGGAGACAAAAAATGCCTACCTGATGTTGATGGATAAGCCATTTAACTTGTTTTTGTTTAGATAGGCTATTTAGTTCCATAACATTCCAAAAATCTATATTATGCATTACTCCTAGATGGGAGAAATGCACTACCTTTTGTTCCAATCCCAACCTTTGGTGTTGCATTATTTAATGCATCCATGAAAGTATACTGGCTGAGTTTGGTACTACTCTTCCCTACATTAATAATTTCTTGTCTGCTAAGTGTAACCACTGGTCTAGCAGGGGAATTGACCTGCTTATAAGTGACATCTCTTCTCCAAGTTATATGAAGCTGATGTTGTACTTTCTCTGGAATCTTGACTACAGCAGGAGTAGGAACATTAACAAGGCTGGATACAATGACATGGCTAGGCATTTTCATACCAGGAGTGGGTTGAGGGTGTATCACAGACTTCTTAGGGATCCATTTTTGTGTGATAGTGGGAGCAGGTTGAGTAGCCTTAGTCTTAGGCTTCCTACACTTCATACTTTCATGTCCAATCCCACCACAAACAGAGCATAAGATTGGCTTCCACTCTCAATCCAAGGCAAGTTTGACAATGATACCATCTTCATCTAAGAATTTAACAAAATCAGGGAGTTGTTTACCAAAGAGAACTTCAAGTAAAACTCTGGCAAACCCTAATCTAGTCTTCTCATCAGTAGCAGCATCACACCGAATAAATTTGCTAGCCAAGTTTGCAATTTTAGGTAAACATTTACCCAAAATTCAGAGGCAAGTCCAGTAATTTTATCCACACAGTAACATCCTTCACGTTATTCTTTGTAAGAGACACATTTTCATGCCAATTTCGAACAATTAAGGGTTTATTATCAAACAAGTAGTGACCTTGTCTAAGCACAACTTCCTTATCAGCACCATTCTTAAAACAAACCAAAAAAAATTCCATAGGGTAAGAAGGATACCTTGTCAATAGAATAATTGGCCCAAATTCTTTGTAAAAATCGTTAGTTCCATAACTTCCCATGGAGGATTGGCTTCTAGAACGAAACAGTACACAAAGGATTTCCTGTAGTTAAGTTCTACCTGAACATCCTCAGCTGTAAATTGCAACAAATCTCTAGGCTCCTCTTTAATACGCTCCAAGGTTTGCTTTTTCTTGCCTTGTACGATCCATTCTTCATCGTTCTCATCCACCACAATTGTGCCAAAGTGAAAGGGAGCAACACCATTAATTTCATTCACACTTTTAATTTTGCAACATCGGATTCCGAAGGTCCTTTTTTGTTTTCAAGAGCAGGAGATTTATTTGTAGAAGATTAAGACGTGTTTTTTTTGTTTGGAATTTGATGAAGAAACAGGCTTTGCAGTGGATTGCGGCGCAAAGATAACCATGGAGGCACGAAACCCTAAGCAAATTACCTACAATTTAGAGCTGCTTCTCTCTAGTTTCTCTCTCATATCTTTTTTGTTTGGAATTGTTGGTTTTGAAAGCCATTCTGAATAATTCTTAGGAATTTAATAAGGAAAATTTAACATTAATAATCCATGCTATTGACGGTCTCCTCATATTAATCCCAACTTCAAAAAAACCCACAATAAACCTAACTTTGCCACTGCTCATCTTTGAGTAAACTCGGTAGAAAGGCTACCTCTCAAACCGGTTAACATTTTGCTTATGTATCACTTTCCCCTATCATTACCCTTAAAACCATTCAGTTAGAACACTGACTCCATTAATGACCAAAATCCCTAAATTATTTAAGTTCTACAAAGTACAAACACCAACACCTAATCCTATCTATCATCATCTCCCACCTCTCATCTTCTCTTTCCACTGCTAACATATGGCCGGACCGCAACAACTCTGATGGCGACATCGCTCGAACTTGTCGATTTCGCGAAGACGACCAAGCTAAAATGGCAGAGGGAATATGAAGATAAGTGGCAACAGTGTGACGGAGATAGGGCGTTAACTGGGAGCATATGCGTGTGACGGAATGAAGTTGGGTTGTGATGGAAGTTGTTGCAGATGGAACGAAGTGTTGATGTATATCCCTATTTATGAAGGGATTAAGGATACGATTTTGCGTAAGATTTTGTCAAGGGATATAGGAATGAAATCAGATTTGATAAGCGTCATATGCGGCTTGGACTGCGTAAGGGGATCAGATGGAGTGGTCGGGGGTAAGAGCAGATGTATTTGGTGAGAGAGAGATTGATAAGTGTAAAGTAAGGAAGAAAAGTGGGTGGTTGAAGGTTTAACAATGTAGAATGAAGGATTGGAGAAGAAAGTGTTTAACTAATAAAAATGGGACCTAAATCAAATTTAACCGAAAACAACCGGTAGCAATTTGGCTAAGTTTAGTCAGAAAGGAGGGGGGCCAAAGTTGGGTTTATTGTGGGTTTTTTTGAAATTGGGATTAATATGAGAAGACCGTCAATAATATGGATTATTCATATTAAATTTTCCTATATAAAATTGGGTTAAAACAATGTGGATGCGTCATGTGTCATTTCAGCCTTAATTATCAACATTAATTACAGATAATCATTTAATACGAACATAATATAAGTTGCATAAATTTCAGCAAATTATTAATTATAACTTAGTAAATATTATTATAAAATAACATCAAATAATTATAGTGTGTGATTCTAAATTAATAAAAAATATTTCGACAAAAATTCTAGAATTTATATCATTGCATTTATTGCGATAAATACTTTCAATAGAGTATAATTCAATTAAATTTATTAAAATATTTTGATATGAATAGAAGCTTAAAGTAAGTGTCTCACAATGCTTTAGATTTACATAAAAAATATTTTGAGAAAATTATAAAACCTAGACCATTAAATCCATTATAAACAAGTGTATTTGAAAAGAGTCATTGTATTTTTTAAAAACAAAACTTAAAGTTAACTATTAAAACGTAAGTTTTTATAGTGTGAGAATGAAAAAATTATATTGCGATAAATTTAATATACATGAGATTCTGGTTTAAATTGTGTGATAACGAGTATGTATTTACAGAGTGATCACGTCGAGAATATTTGAATAATCATAATAAAAGTAATGATTATTAAGTACAATAGCGTTATAGACGACATGAAAAAGTAGAAAACATAATATATTTGTCTTTAATAGTTTCAATTAAATATGTACACGCCACAAAATATTTTAAAGTTAAACTCAAAATAATATGTGAGATTGTTCAACCAAATTTATTCATAGGAAAAATCTTAAACATCATTATATATATTCTGTAGTTGTTTCAAAAAAAAAAAAAAAAAAAAAAACAAAGGTGCACATGCAATATACAACCCAAACATTCGAATAAATGGAGTTTGGATTTTATATGTTTGAAACATAAATATCACACAATATACATACAAAACTGAAAAATGCCTAAAATTACATTCACACTATTTTGAACAAATATTAATTGATATGGAATATCAATCTAATTTAAGAACTTAATGTTAATTATAACATTATTCGAAAACATTTTATTATAATTAATATGATATTTGATTAGTTACAAAATTATTTATAAAACGTTGATCATTCATAACTAATTATCACTTATTAGTTACTCCTAATTAAAATTGTATGTATTTTATTTTAAAACAATGAAGGGTTAAGTATACAGAAAAATAAGATTTACTATTTATTAATAACAAAATTTTCAAACAGACAGCGCGAAGCACGGGATGCTACCAAATACCTAAGATAAATACAACATTAAAAAGTGGGAAAGTTGGTTGTAACTTGTTAATCCGAACTATTTTAAACAAATGAGCAGAAAAAAGAGACTACAATTGGGAGCGGACATTTAAAGTCTCAAAGCCAAAGGGGTGAGCAACTGGTCACACCTCATATCCACCAACAAAAGAACCAAAACCCCCCATCCTCATTCCTCAACCTGACTCTGATCCTCCAACTCTCCATCCCCAGTGGCACACTTCTCGCCGCCGTCTCGAAACCACAACCCTCGTCATCTTCGTTGTCACCGCCACCGCCGTTGAAGGTGTCAGCGTTGAATGGTTCCCAGCAAAGGGATAAGAAGTTCATCAATGTTACTAGCATTTCGCTACATTTCCTGGTAAAACCCTCACTCCTACTTCTTGATTTTTGTGTTCGGTTAAATTTGAGAATTTACTGCGGTAATTAATCTCCCCCTTCCGTGTGTTGTTACTTTGTTTCATTTGTAGTTTTACCTTTGGTAGTTTAGATTGATATTGAGCTTAGATAACTTTCATATTTAATTATATTGTTTAATTTGATGTGGAAATTTGAGTTGGAGAAGAGTAATTATTCTTTCTACTGTTTGTTTGTTACTCAAATGATAAACAATCCGTCTTGCTTGTGACCTCTTACGGCCTCCCCTCCCACACTTGCTCCTTGTGAGAGGTCACAAGCTTGTGACGGAATAGTGCTGTCACAAATGAGAAGTTGTGAATGACAAAATAGTGGTAGAAGGGGAAAATGTAGGGGTTTCCAACATTGTAAGCCAATTATAATCGTTGATGGAAATTATTTGTATGAGAAATTAAATACAAATAGATTCTCGTGATTGATATTGTGGTCGGCGCAAAGGAACAATTTTTTCCATTAGCCTTTGCAATTGTTGATTGTGAGAGATTGGTACTTTGGAGGTGGTTTTTGGGTTGCATTAGGCAGTATGTGACAAAACAAGAACTCCTTTGTGTTTTTCTGATTGACATGTAAGAAATATGCGGGCTATGAATGAAGTCGATAGGGGATGGATGGAACCACATGCGTTTTGTATTCCACATCATGAGTCAAATATAGGCACTAAATTCAAAGGCAACGAATTGAAGCTAGTTTTTCATTCCACGGCTTGTGCCAAACAACCCAAGAGATTCAGGAAATGGATGGAAAAAATAGGGAACATTAACCCTGGTGCTAAAACTCTTCTGGACAGTATTCTGCTTATAATGGTCTTTATGTCATTATGATTGGTATCGATATGCTATTAGGGCAACGAATAATTTTGAGTATTTCAACACTGGATTAAAACGTGTCCAATTTTTTTGCCAATCACTGCTCTATTGAAGGCTTCATTCTTTCGCCTTAACTCTTACTTTGTTGACAGGCGTGATGTAGCTAACGCGAGGATGTCGAACGCATATGGTCTGAGAAAGTTGGGGTAATAAGCAAGCAAGCGAATGGCGGTAAACATTCGAACACGGTTAACCTCTCACAAAGGACTTGTACATGCAATAAGTGGCAAGTCTTTCGTTACCCATGCTCTCATTTAATGGCGGTTTGTAATTTCTGACCCAAATTTTGTTCCATTTGTACTCTTGTGGGGAGCTTTTTGGCTCATATCGTTTTAAGTTTCCACCCGATCCTAGACGAGGCTAATTGGATGTCATGGGATGGTTCAAAACTAGTCCCTTGACCCTGATCTAAATATAAAGAGGGGTGGTGGGCGACCAAAGTCATCTAGGATCTTCCATAAAATGGATACACGCCTAGCGTCACGTAGTTTGAGTGGTGGAGGGTTACAAAAAGCATAGTTGTCCATCAAAAGCAAGTTCTCCGGGCCCTTTGGGATAAACTATTTGTAACAAATTAGTTTTAAGTTTGGATTTTGTATATGAGTTTGAAGTTTTTATACAAGTTTGATTTTGTATTCATCTTTGAAGTCCGTCGTATTTGTGTTTTTTTTTTTGTATTTTTTAGTTTAAATGGATCCGGGCCCACATGATGATGCCATTCTCTCCCTTCAATCAAGTCACAGAAGCGAGGCTATATGGAAAGGAGAGGTAACAATCACATTGTTGTCCTAATCTTCTTGTAGTGTCATTTAATTTCATCACTAAAAAACTTCATTTATTTTATTAAAAGGAATATGGTGTCCTCACATGTAGAAGCCATTTAAAGATACTCTCAACATTTTCGGTACCTGAACCTGTCACCAATTTCATTAGTAACACACAATTTAGTGGAATTCGAAGACTTTGTTACGTGCCATTAGACAATGACTTAATAACTGCATTAGTTGAGCGGTGGAGAGAGGAAACCCACACATTTCACTTGCCTTTTGGAGAGGTAACAGTCACATTGCAAGATGTGGCAGTACTATTCGGGTTAAGAGTAAAGGGAAGACCGGTGACAGGTAGCGGTGACCATGTTTGGGTCACATTATGTGAGGAATTGCTAGGACTTAGGCCAAATACAGCAGCTTTGAAAGGTTCAAAATTGAAACTAACGTGGCTTCATGACAACTTTCAAAACTTGCCAAACAATGCAAATGAGGTTACATTGCATTGCCATGTTAGAGCATACTTGCTTTACTTGATTGGAGCGATATTATTTCCAGATAAAAGTGGAAATACCGTGAGTTTGCTATTTTTACCTCTTTTGGAGGATTTGACCCAAATAGATGAAATCAGTTGGGGAAGTGGGGTGCTTGCATGTCTATATCGTAACATGTGTAAGGCAAGCAAGAAATCGGTTTGGCAGATTGCTGGCCCTGTGCTATTACTGCAGTTATGGAGTTGGGAGAGAATATCAATTGGACTCCCGGTTATTCGTAAGTCACATGTCGTTGAGGAGGAAGGAGTTAACTATCCACTTGGATCTCAGATGCGGGTTGGGGTTGATCCTTTAGGGTGTAAATGGCTTCGGGTGCACCGAGTTTATAAGGATCATAGACTTGGACTTAATGTGTTGAGGGACCTATTAGACAAAATGGCGGAGTTGCAGTTTGTGTGGGTACCTTATACTACGATGGTCCTCCAAAATCTATCGCCTTGGTGTACTGAAAATCAGGAAGAGTGGCTTGTAATCACCCCACTGATTTGTTTTGAGGTGGTCGAATGGCATTTACCTAATAGGTGTGTTCGCCAATTTGGGTGGCATCAAGAAATTCCTGTACCATGTAATACAAGTGTTGAATTGCATCAAATAAGTAGGAAGGGGGATACTGCAACAAATTATGCCGTGCTACATGCAGAATCAATTGGGTTGTGGAATAATCGAATGAACAAAAGAGTTCAACCTGGAAATCGGTACTCTGGTTTAATGAGCCATGATGATGAGTACTTGAAATGGTACCATGCCATCACCCGCCGCCTCATTAGTCCCCTTAGCAGCATGGTTTATGATGATTACGAAAATCATCATAATTACTACCCCACCGCGGCTGACTATCAGACACTAGTAAGTTTTCATTTACTTCTTTGTATATTTACCTATTTAGCTTTTACATTTGTATTTCTAATAAATTGTTGTACACATTACAGACCGAAAGTATGATATTCAATTATAACACAACGACAACAATGCTTAACAACATGCCTGATGATGTCCCTATTGGTCATTACACTATGATTGAAAAGATGCGTAGTATGTCACTTGATGCTTTGCGCAAGACAAGACAAGGCCACCTTGTTCAATATGACGAGCCAAAAGAGGCAACCCCGCTACGATACAACTTCTGCCAATTGGAGCACCCTCAACAACACAGCCCAAGCCAAGAGAGCGAAGAAGGAGAATCGTCTTCAAGACCACGCAAGAAAGGGAAGAGTCATAAGAATCGTTAGAATTGTATCATAATGACACGACTAATGTGGTTGATCTCCTGGTTGCTGAAATTGAGACTGAATGAAGCTTAATCAGGAACTAGTTTTCTGCTGCAGTGTATTAGTCATTTGTAGGAGGCTTAATTGTTGAGAAATGTAATGACTTTGTTAGCCAATGATATGACACGATGTATGATTGGTTACTTGTTAATATAAGCTTACCTTTTACCAAAAAAAAAATGTGGTGCCAAAGCAAGCCCCTGTCCGTGACTGTCTTGATATTGTCTTTCGTAGAATATAACCAGTCTTTGTCCCAAACAACGATTGAGGTAAAACCCACAAACCAGAACGGTTTGCCTGTTGGGTCATAAGCTGCGAAAGGAAGTCATTAATCACTATCCCAGGCTCCGAGGCAATGCATAATTCAATAAGTATGTTTGATACTCCGTTTAAAATCCTACTATTAAATATTGAAAATGTTCGGCCCTGATGCTCATTCTGTCCTAGCTTCGTCCCTGCTCCCAGCTAGTGACTTTACATTTCAAACAATGTCTATAAGTCTACAGTTCACATAATGCCTTTCTATTTTCCAAATTTGATAAACATTATCAAATAGTGGTCTTACGAAAATTTGCTAATATCTTAACCAAGAGAGGGACGTATAACCTACAGATTATAATTGTCTTAGAACTAAGAAAAGTTGGTGAACAAATAGTACACGTCTTTATCTTCCTTCGTCTGTTTTTGGGTACGTCACAATAGTAACAAAGTTTGTCAACTTATTCTGCCCATTGACGCAAACTTCAATGTTGTCTAACAAAAACGGAAAGAAAATCACAAATTCTTGTTTCAAACGGGTCACATACAAGAATAGAACTAACTCATTTTATGTGAGAGATCTCATTATATAACTTTATCGAGTCTGGGTGCAATACTTGTATAATTAGGACTTTGGTTGTGTAAAATCGGCTAAACAGAAAATTGAAGCTAGAAGTCGACCGACTAGAGTTGTCAAAGTCTAGCCCAGGTTTGGCATTGACAGATTGGTACATTACATATTTACATCTACATACTTAAGACAAGCCAACCGGCCGACTGGCTTGACTCACACATTTTTCTGTTTTCCTGTACATGTTTTTCCACAAGCCAAGTGAAGCTACTACAGAGGGAATATGTTAATGTCATGGTACTAAGAAGTAAGAAGCACAATAACATTCTAGGCAAGTAAAAAAAAAAAAATTCCTCCGAAAACCAATCAGATTTTATAAGGGTGAGCCAAAAGAAGCCAATTCGATTTAACCGAACAGAAACTGATAGCAAAAACCCGAAAATTGATTCCTAACATAATACTGGATTGTTCACCTAAGGGCGAGCAAAAAAAACCAATACGATTTTTTGAACCGAAAACCGATTGCAAAAACCCTGAAATTGATTCAAAAGATGAGATTAATTTACTGTTAGATCAAAATATCAAATCTAGTTTCCTAAGATAAGACTATTTACTAATTTGACCTGAGTCTTGAGGAACAACTACGGCTGGACTTGTCTTAGACTTCTTCTTCTCCGTCATCATTAACCCGGCAAAAATACTCATCACCTTCTTCACTAAACCCGTCTTTTGACTCGCTTTCCTTCTCTTTTCAGCTTCCTTTTTCGCCTTATCTTCCTTCTCCTTAACCCGCTCCACAAAATGCCCAATTGGAGCCCCATTTCTCGCAAACGCCCCAACCAAATCCCCAAACAACTTATCAATTGATCTCTCAAACCTCTTTGAAACAACCCCTTTACCTCCCTTTACAACACCAGAAAACATTCCAACTTTTACTAACCCTTTTCTGTACATATCACAAGCGTTTAGTATATACTCAGCACGGTCCATGAAATGTTGTTTTACCAAAGGCTCAAAGTTCATTGGTGGCTTCCAGAGTACCCACAGCATTGTCTTGCAACTAAGGACAAATGCGTCTTCGCTGTAGGCTAAGGATTTCTTATCCCATAACTTACTCCCGGACAATGATCCATAAGCCGGCTCATTGAAGTACGGCCTTTCGTTTAAGACCAATGCCTGGATTGATAGGAGTACCTGTGTTATTAGTCACCGGGTTAGCAATGTGCTTCGCGAGTTTGTTCTTAACACGATTCTAGTAAAATGTCAAACCGTTCCACATTTAAACCGTCTTACACAACCATTTCTGTACAAGGTTAGCTAAACATCAAACATTTGAGTATTAAGTTGGTTATATATCACTATCAAACACGAAACTAATATAGCAATTATTAATGGGATAATATAGGCCAAAATCAAAGCGATCGACGTGTGGCGTGAGGACGACGACGATAGCGGAATTAATTTAAGGTGATGCATTCCTTAATAATTAACCTAGTTATCCTACTCAGTACCACACTACCACCTCTTTGGCTCTTTTGTTGTTTGTTTCCTTCTCCATTGACTCCTTTAATGCCGGGAGTGTCCAATAAAATGTCTCACTAAATTGACCGTATTTGTATAATAGAACACAAATTTTCATTTGTGACAAAGGGACAAATGGGAGAGGTGAGTGGATGGACAAGTGAGAGAGACTTGTGAAACGTCACAAGCTTGTGACCGTCATAAGTAAGACATACTGATAATAGAATACATTAAATTAGACTAGACTATACAATGTCGTAAACATTGTACCTCTAATTCTTCTCTACATAATAATAATCAATTAGTCTTGCTTGTGACGGGTCGGATCTTGTGACGGGTAGTTTGTGAGAGGAAATGGGTAGAGGGGACAAAGGAGGGACAAGGAGAGACCCCCATATGCTTCTCCACTCACCCTAAATGGATTTTTTGTGAGGGGAAACGGTAATACCTCCCGTCACAAGTAAGAATTTGTGAATAATAATATTATACTTCCTCCGACTTGATTGATTACATATTCATTCTTTTGTAAAGAGTATTCTAATCCACAAGACGATAATTAAAATTTGACCCAAAAACTTAAATGAGACATTTTTAAATGTTAAGACTAATAAATTGGGTAAATTATTGAATTAGCTAAAGAAGGAAAAATGTATGCCGTATGAGTTTGTGTAACATGTGACATTGCGGTAAAGTGGTAAAACCCATGATTTACCCTACCAAATTTTAATCAACCAACTGACCAATATTCCAGGACTATACAGTTTGACCACATACAACCCCACAAGGTTGAAGTCCCCCAACTCCATGATTCTAGCAATCAAATCAATTTAATTTAATAAGACGGTTTTATATTATTATTGTATAAAGCGGATCTCAACTACTTAAAATATCACCGATAAATGTTAAAAACAATTACCTAGTAAAGGATGCGTTTTATAATATAAAACGTATATTTACCTAGGCCCGTCTTACACTTACAAGTTACAAGCTTACAACATAAGTCGACCAAGTCATAACTTGGGCAAGTTTTTTTTGAGAAAAAGAAACACAATTAACTTTATTTTCATAAAAATAACTAGGATTAGAAATATAGGCCGCATAAAATTAAATAAATGAAAATCCGTCTCAAACTTAAAACAAGATTATAATACCTGAAGAATTGTAGAATTGTTAGAATCCCACCTCTCAGACTTATCACCAGACCAAGTATGAAGCAAACTAAGACAAACAGTCCCATTATTATACAAATTCGGGTTAATACGAAACCCGAAACTCCAATAATAAACCGAAGGTGGGTGAGCTGGATAATCAGAAGGAAAAACAATATCAAAGAAGAACAAGCCATCGTGGTAAGGAGTACCCCGGGCACCAATAATGGCTGCCCGGAGTAAATCAACCCGGGTTTCGTAAACACGGACGTAAATGGAGTCGGGTAAATCCTTAGAAAGTAACTTCCATTCTTGCATTATCTTTTGTTGGGCCGGCCCAGTTTTAGAGAGGGATGATTTTGGTTTTTTACTGTAGTAGTGGTGGTCAGAAGCGTCGGTAACTACGTCGAATTGTGGGAAATTTTTGACGGTAATTGTTGCTGGGGTAATTTCTGTGGTCATTTTGGTTGGTTGAGGGAGAAAGTGAGGATGTGTGTGTTTTGGGATTTTTATATAGAGTTGTTATATTGCTGAGTTTGTTGAGTGTGAGGAATTTGAGGAGAGTTGGAAGCCTTTCAAGGTAGAAAATAAAAGGTCAAAACAATTGAGTAAAGATATTAAATTAATCAAGAGATAAAAGAGATCAAGTAAAGGGTAAATTACGAATTTTGGAAAAAAAGGGTAAATTTGGCATATAAAAGAGAGAAAGTAAAAGACTAAAAAGGTGTAAGACGATTTAAGAGCATTTCCAATGGACAACTATTGTAGCTTGAGTTTCCAAATTGATTTTTGTAGCTAATCTATTATTTTTGCTACAAGTCACTCTACAACATCATGTAACTAGTAGGGGCCCACATTATTATTTTCACCCAATATTATAAGAGTGATTTTTTTTTTTTTTTACAAATGAATCATTTACACTGTAAGACCGTCTAACACAATAAGGGGTCGTTTGGTTCAACAAGTCGGAATGGAATGGAATGAAGTTTGATAGGAGGGTGGTATGCATAGGGGTGTTAACGAGCCGAGCCGAGCCGATCCGAGCCCGAGCTTGGCCTTGCT
>JAOWBH010140686.1:0-13502 GCA_028566215.1 Silene coronaria | reverse complement strand
TACCATTACCTACCTGCCATCTCAACTCTTTTCTAAATAGATCCCGAATACTCACGAGTTTACGCCATTGCCACGAGTAGACTGAACTAGGTTTATGATAAAAAAGTGAACTATTTTTCAAGTATTTCTTAGTTATTACTTTAACCCAGATATTTTTCTTTTCCGTAAGAATTTTCCATAAAAGTTTCATTGAAGAGCTTTGTTAGCGACTTCAGATGATATGAACATTCCTTTGTTGTCGTTAATTTGATTAAATATTACTCCGTGAGTAGGTCTTCTGAGAGATACAATTTTAAGAAAAAGTGGTATTAATGTTAATAAAATAGATACGAATCATGATTAAAAATAAAATGAGTATATTTATTATTTAAATATGTATGAAATTACTATGTCACGATCGACTATAAAATGGTCACAAAATACAAATAAAAGGGTAAGGAACAGAGGCAACTGCACCCCTCTGATTCAGAAATAAATAAATTATTGTGCAATATATTTTAGTATTGTCTACTTTGTTCAGTGGTAAGATTTAAGAAGCATTTACTCTTGCCTAGAGGCCGTGAGTTTGATTACTGGAACCAACAATTTATGCTGTTTTTTCTTTTAATTATCCTTCACCTATTATAGGTAATTATTATAGGTTTCAAAAATATTTTCTCTCTAATATAACAAGTAATTTTAGTATTTTAATAATCAAATTCTTGATAAATATGTCGATCATTATTAAAAATAATTACCAAAAAGAATAATTTGTTTGGTATATTCCGTAAGTGTTTTTTCCTATTATAATTTTGCGTCTGTTTGATAGCCTTGTATTAAAAACTCCTTCAAGGATCGGAAGACGTATGGGAAATGTATGAAATTTTGTTATATTAATATTGGTTTCGCTGCCATATGCTTAAAAGTCTTGATTTTGTAAAATTTCCACAACCCCTCTAATGATTTCCTATAATCGCCACTGGTACGACTGGTTTTTTCAATAACTTATTTAAAGACCATCTCTCCCTAGTTTTAGTGATTGTTTAATATGTGTTATCATATACTATGTACGACTTTGAGAAACAATTTTTGCTTGTGACGGCTCACAACAATCGTTCATTTTTAATAATTTTTAAATCGGGTATAAGACTTCACAACTAGACCTGTCAAACAGGCCGGCAGGCCGGGTGATACGGGTCGGATCATACAGGTCACTGGTCGGGTTACGATCAGAATACAAGTAAAAATATAGTTTTTGGCGCTTTTTTAACGATTTTTTTAATCAAAGAAATTCCTAAGTTCACGGTTTAATATGAAAGATATGGGTGAAGCCGATGTTATTCTTGGTATTAAAATTACTAGAACCGAATTTGAACTGTGTATGAGTCGATCTCACTATATATATTAAGAAAATTTTGAGAAGTTCAATCAATATGATTGTAAACCACTACACACTCCTTATAATTTTAGTGTGCCACAAGAAAAATACGTTAAAATAATTGGTAGTGTCATGTTTTTTATGAACTGCACTAGACCTGATACAACATACACTCTTAGTAGACTTAGTAGATATACTCATAACCCCGTTAGAGATCATTGGAATGCTTTGATAAGACTATTGAGATACCTAAGAGGCACCGTGGATTGGGGGTTGCACTGTAATAAAGTACCTTGCGTCCTAGAACGATTTTGTGATGCAAATTGGGTATCCAATGACGATGAAATTCATTCTACTAGTGGTTATGTGTTTACACTTGCTAGTGGTGCTATATCTTAGAAGTCGACTAAACAAACTTGTCTTGCTAAATCTACTATAGAATCTGAGTTTGTTTCTTTAGCTTTGGCAGAAGAAGAAGCTGAATGGCTACGAGGCCTTATGGAAGATATTCATTTGTGGGGAAAGCCGACTCCATCAGTTTCCATGCACTGTGATTCACAATCTGTTATCGGGGTAGCTGAAAATCAAGCGTACAACGACAAAAAGAGACAAATTCGCTTAAGGCATGGAATTATGAGACATCTGATCAAAGCCAATGTGATATCACTCGAGTATGTAAGATCCGAGAGGAACATTGCCGATCCTCTCACCAAAGACCCAT
Source organism: Silene coronaria (assembly GCA_028566215.1). Taxonomy (NCBI): domain Eukaryota; kingdom Viridiplantae; phylum Streptophyta; class Magnoliopsida; order Caryophyllales; family Caryophyllaceae; genus Silene; species Silene coronaria. Next base: position 11,424 of record JAOWBH010140686.1, on the reverse strand, counting down.
GAAGAAAATTAGTGATGGAGTCTGCTCTAGGAATGAGTTTCAACATGTCAAACGCGAGATGTTAAATACTACGACCATTCCCCTATTGTTTTGAGATGTAGTATTTTATGTATTTATTTTTTACTGTCATTTTGTAAGGATGAACATTTGCTCTTAATGAGTTTATAGTCCACAAAAGCATGGTTTGTGACAGTCAAACTTGATGAATTCATGTATGTGAATGTGAGAGTGACTTGACCTACCCCTAATTTGAAATACCAGGGAAATTTTGAGGGGGCACTTGGCTAGTTGGCTAGTCCAAGTAAAACATAGTTACGCTTACACCATTTCGTTCATGGACATAGCGAGTTCTCGTCCTAGTTTGAGATCTAGTAAGTGCGCAATTGAGCTCAAACCAACTACATTTGAAGATTAAAGGCTTAGATCCACCTAGAATGGCGGTTAAGATCGATTGTATGTCACTAGACACTGGTTAAAATCCATAAGACACCGGCGTTTTCACACTAAATCTCTGTTGCCATAAACTTCACTTTTTTCGTGTCTTCTTTTGAATCATGTGAGGGATTGTTATAAATATGCTTCAGAAAATGCTTCAAAAGAAACATATATAGTTTTTTGTTTTTTTGTCCCACATTGACAAAATAACAAAGCATTTATGAGTTTATATATCACCCTTTACACTACATTACTAGGTGATGTGTGATATGTATCTAACCAACACACCCGCACGCATGCGTGCCTTGCCTCGCCGGGCTTTGGGCTTGGGTAGAGCACCTGTAACTTTACGGTTTTATTTTGTTAAATAAACAGTAGAGCCAAGTGCATCATTAGTAGCTTCCAGTTTGTTAGTTTTTTTGCAGTCAGTCGTTTCTCTTTGCAGTAATAGAGTCAGCTTGTAACACCCCTAATTACCCGGCCAAAGTAATTGGCCGGGAGCGTTACCATCTTGGTTGCCCGAGCTAGTGTTTCAAAACTCCAACTTAAAGAACATTTTATAAATAGTACAAGTTTAGTGAATACAACAACATGAATGAATATAAAATACCACTCATCTAACTACAACCTCTAACTGGTCTACATACTCGACTCCATAGTGCGGCCTGAATCCCGATCGAGTCATAAGCAACCTATAAAGTAATCTGCTCCCCGTATGATCGGAAATATCATGTGGATCAAAGCAGGCCACCCCGGAAATAGGTGAAAAACGCACAATCCACACACGTCAGTTTCAATAATACAATTAAACGTGAATGGCGATAAACATGATTATGATATGCAACATGATTATGATATGCAACTATGAATGCACCAAAAATGATTATAACTGAGTCTCCAACACCTCCAACACCGATGCCAGGAACACATCCACGACACCCACAACCCGGTGACGGCACCGCTTCACCGCTCACCTCCACTACCCGGACCGCAGTCTGAAACAAGTACCAGGACACACTTAAGTACTGGGCTCGGGCGCTAACCGGACCCCTGCCCGACGTTAGGGCACACCATAAGTCTCTCCGTACTTAAGCAATTAATGTGCACATCCCTATTGGGGTGAGAAGCCCTAATAGGCGACCTAAGCGTAATACGGTCTCCTAACTGTCTTACGTCTCCTTAACAACCACAAAACCACCATAACCTCCAACCTCCAAGGTCAAACATACATATATAACACAATATGCAACACAATGCGACCATATAATCCGTCTCATATATCATCAATCTCATATCATTATGCCTTATCCTTCACAATATACTACCAACATTACTTAGCCAATGTCTCATCATATTCCGCAATTATCATGATGTCAAGCCACAAATTCCCATATGCATGTTATAATGCACCCAACATCTCATTCACCCTTCATCAATAATACAACAATGACTAACATGTTATAATGCAACTAACATGTTCATATGAGATTAATTATGCATTAACATCAATATATGTATATCAAATATTAAAACCGAGTACGATTAACCTACCTTTAACATACTCCAATAAGCTATTCGAACCCGACCCGATTCCTTCTCAGAAAACCGTCTCATCCTACAATAATCACATAATAACTATCATAATACATCTTATCTTATAATACTAACCAAAACCCTTTATTATTACTCACTAATACCCATTCATCTAATTAAAATCACTACTTAATGAAATATACGAAAACCCCCAAAAGTTATGTTTTACAAGGGAGGTGATCTAACTTACAATGTGGAAAGGAAGAAGGAGTAGGTGACAATCTTCAATCCAAGCTTAGGAATCAAAGAGGTATGTTTAGGAGTGTTTAGAGAAGGAGAAGTGTATTTGAGTAGAGAGAAGAAGAAATAAGATAAGGTTTGCTGAAAAGATAGAAGGTCTTATCTATTAACGCGGAGCTGAAATATGGTCACTCGGCCGAGTGACTTTTCCCTCGACCGAGTACACACCACTCGACAGAGTGACTCTTCTCTCGACCGAGTACAGACCACTCGGTAGAGTGACTCGTCACTCGACCGAGCACTACTCACCCGGTTTACTAGAATCTTACTTGGTTGGTTATTCTACTCCCATATAAGATCGTTAATGTTCCTTTTTTTTTTTATTAGTGAAATGTAAGTTTCCATTAAGATCAAACAAGCTATTACAATTTGAAAGACATAACAAATCTAAAAACCCCTTGCACGATATTACAAGTTTCTTTTAATACTAGTAAACTACTCCTTATCTCTTCTATTACATCCTTCAACCCGAGCCTTGTTCCTCTGCATCCAAGTATGGTAATACGTAGTCAATACTACACAGAGTAGGACACCTTTTTTCATATTATAGCAATTACAGTCTCCAATCCATTGGATCAAATCTACAGATAGGAGAGTAATGATACAATAAACAACCAAATCATTGAGTAATTTCCTGATATAGTCACAATTTTGGAAAAGATGAGTGTGAGTCTCAGGTTCTCTGTCACATAGCAAACACAGATTATTAGATGAAATATTAAGGCTATAAAGCTTCTCATTTACTTGCATAGCCTCTCGAGCAATCAACCATCCTATAAACTGGTGTTTGGGTATGCACCGGTTATTCCAGATATGTTTGTGCTAAGGTACAATCTGAAACTTTTGTCTCAGGAAGTCATAACCACTACTCACTATATAACCAGTAGTAGCCAAGGTCCACTACCCATTATTGTATCCTGCTGCCAATTGGTCTCTTACCCTGCAAATGTTCTTCCAACCCTAGCTAATGTCACCTATGGTTGTAATCTGCCCACTCAGTACCTTTTAAGTAGACTTGGTTAATCCACTTGACCCAAAGCCTATCAGGCGAAGAATAGATCCACCATACTAGTTTACCCATTACTGGAATATTCCCATAGAGGCCGTCTCTTATACCAAGCCCTCCTTTATTCTTTGGAGAACACACTTTCTCCCAACTTACCAATGAAGCCCTGATGTAATCATCACCACCATCCCATAGATAGTTTCTACAGATGACATTAATCTTATTCAGAACTTTTGGAATCAAAATTAATCCAGTAGCTGTACAAAGCAGTAAGCACAGAAAAGACCAGCACAAGTCTACCAGAGTATGCTAACTTCCCAGTGCCAAAACTTCTGATTCTATCAATAAGCTTTTCCACCATTAAAGAACAGTCAGACTTGTTCATTCTCCCACAAGCGATTGGTACACCTAAGTATTTAAATGGGAGTTTGCCCTCAGTGATTCCAGACACTTGAATAATATCCTTCTTGACCCCCCAGGAACCCATTAAAGTAAGCATTAGTCTTAGCAGCATTCATTTAAAGTCCAGAAGCACAGGAGAGAGTGGCAAAGGATCTCAATAAAACCATTATAGAACCCACATCTCCTTTACTAAAAAGGAGCAAATCATCGGCAAACATAAGGTGGGATAACCTTAGCTGACCACACATAGGATAAAACTTAAAATTCATAGTGTCAGTGGTATAAGATAAAACTCTACTCAAATATTCCATGGTTATGGTAAACAAAAGAGGAGACAAGGGATCTCCTTATCTCAGCCCCTTAGCTCTTTTAAAATGCCCAAAAGTCTCACCATTCAGCACCATAGAATATGAAGCAGATTGAACACATTCCATAATCTAGGAAATAAGCTTCTGGGGAAGTTTAAATAGGTCATCATTTGCTCAAGGAATCCCTAATTCACTGAATCATATGCCTTCTTAAGATCAACTTTCATCATAAACCCAGGAGAAACTGATTTTCTATTATAGCATCTAATCACATCCTGACAAACCAGGATATTTTCAACAATACTTTTGCCTTTAATGAACCCCCCTTGGTTATCACTAACAATGCAAGGCAACACATCAGAGACTCTATTACACATCAATTTTGAGATACATTTATACACCGCATTACAACAAGAGAGAGGTCTAAATTGAGTGACATTTTGTGGTATATCACACTTGGGTATTAGAGTGATAGGGGTATAGTTTAATTGTTTCAGAAGTTTCCCATTTTGAAAAAAAAAATCCTTGATAGCATCACATACGGACCCCCCCCCCCCCCCACTATATCCCAAGCATCTTTAAAGAAGGCACTGGAGTAGCCATCAGGGCCAGAAGCCTTATGACTAGGAATAGAAAACATAACCTACTTAATCTCTTCATCATTGACTGGAGCCATAAGTATTTCATGCTGCTTTACTATACAAATCCTCCCTAGCTGGACCATAGTCTTTGAAACATTTGTAGTTGAAATGGAGGTACCCAACAAAGAATTATAATAATCAATGAAAGCCTGCTGGATATCTTCATTATCATCATACATAACACCATTGACATCTTCAATTTTCATAATTCTATTCCTTACTTGCTTGCCCTTGATAATGCTATGAAATTAACTTGTATTGCTATCTCCTCTTTCCATCCAAGTAACTTTAGATTTTGGACCAGATACTCATGACAAGCCTTATCAAGGAATCTAACACTACTAGCAGCTTCCATTACCTGCTGGATAACCTCAGCATTTTGAGGGTCCCTTCTAAGCTTAGCCTGCGGGTACTCTAAATTCATTCTTGCCCTAATAGTATTGTTCTCTATATCAGCAAAACTATCTTTATTCAAAGATTTAAAGGGCCACTTGAGAGATTTCAAATCCTGGACCAAGTTAAACATTTTAATTCCATTCCAATTTCTCCCCCAATTCTGCTGAACACACTATTTAAAATCATCTTACTGACTCCACATGTTAAGATATTTGAAGCTTCTCCCTTTCTTACTCATGTCACATTTTGTCTAAATCACACATGGAGTGTGATAAAAAAATCCTTCACAATAAAAGTGGGCATAAACATTCATGTTATCATCCAACCACCCATGATTAGCTAAAACCCTGTCCAGCCTACAATACACCCTAGTAGATGCATCTTGTTTGTTACTCCAAGTGTATAAAGAGCCACTAGCTGGGCAGTCAGTAACCTCACATTCATCTACAAGCTTTGAAATCATCCATTTCCTCTACTGTACTATTACCCTCCCAGTCTTTCAGCAGGAATACGAATAATATTAAAATCCCCACAGATAATCCAAGGCCCATGAATTTTGGTATTAAAATAACATAATTTCTCACATAACAACTTCCTTTCTTGAGTCTCATTGAAATCATAGACCATAGTAACAAAAATTCATACCCTATCCCTAAGTCAGTAACATCCAAATGAATGAATTGAGCATTATACTCTAAGACATGAATTCTAAACATGGCAGGATTCCACAAGATCCAAATCCACCACCTTTGTGATATTGGTTATTAGTAGTGAGACACCAATTATCACACAAATTTTGTCTAACATTATTTAGAGACAAGGCTTTCACCTTTGTCTCAAGGAGAACAAAAATTCACTAACCCCAATTAGTATTCTTAATCACCTCAATAATACTGTAACACCCCCCTTTATATTAGAGCCTTTAGCAAGACATTCTCAGATAAATGAAGCTGTTACATCTCGGTTTCCCGAGATAGTGAATAACAAAGTAAAACAAAACCAAAGTACTTTAATATAAAACTTAATAATGGGCTTATTACAATTTTACAAACTAAGTTAAACTAAATAAAATATGAATTACAAATTCGCAGCGGAATAATAAAAAATAACTAAGTTATCTAATACTTCTAGTCCAATCCAATTCTCACGCAAGCTCTCAGCTCCCAAGACCGCCATCTCAAATACCTATCAATCAATTTTCTCCCTAATAATTGGTTCATTACAGGTGTTTACAGAATACACGGTCAACCAGACGATTGAGTAGAGATTAGCTAAACAACAACATAATATATGTTAACCATGATAAAACATAGTGCTAACATAATAAATCAAATCCAGCTCAGTTACAATAACCACAACCATAACTTTCCTCCATTCATACTATACTCGAATCACATCTGCTCCACCTAAACTCCGTCTTAACGCTTCCTCAGCTCCGAATGTGCACATCTCCCTAGTAGTCAGCCTACTAGAGAAGAGAATCTGAGGGGCAACCAGTGATCAACTGACGCCGCAAGGACTAATGGTTGCTCAGACCGGTCCCTTCAAATAATAACAAAGGACTAGCGGTATATCGGTCCTTTAACAAACACAAGGATTAACATGATCCCTTTAATAACAACTCAATAATAGTCCCAACTCATACATAAGGACTATCAAGGCCCCTTCATTCCAATCTCAATCATCAATCACAATACACAATACACAATATAAAGCCATCATCACAGCATCTTATCAAACCGTCACAAACATTCACTAGTAGAAAAAACACCTATTGCGTCACTTGAATTACGTCGTTTCTAAAAAACACGACGCAAAAAGTACTCACTTTTGGCGGGAATGAAATTTCGCCCATTAGGAAAGCTTAATACGTCAGTTTTGTCGGTTCTCAGCGAAACCGATGTATTTGATCAAATACATCATTTTTGTTACTAAACCGACTTATTTGATATTACGTTTTTGCATCAATTGTAACTGAAGCCAATGCAAATGATATTAATTAAAAAATAAAACCGAACTGTTATACACTCATACGAGTCAGACCTTCTCAAAACTACCCTATTACATATCTAAGAAATCCCTTCATTTCCCAATTACTAATCTTTTTGTTCTTCCTCTAACGATCACCAAGCCTTATTGGGTTGCTCAATCGTTGCACCAACAATCCACCACCACCACCAGTCCACTACCACCACCATCGTACCGTGTCATTTGTTATCGTGTCCCTGATCACCTAATAAACCCTAATTAATTTATATCTATTGCATAAGCGCTGCTGCTCCCTCCTTTTGTCGTCGCTGCCCTCCATCTGCATCGCTCAATCCGTCACTGCCCTTTAACACTAACACAATGTTGCCCACTTTCAAGTATGTTTATTGTTTATTATTTTATAACTTGAATGTAAATTTATTTGGGTGTTTATCAATTCGTTGATAGTTGTTCGTCTTTATCGTATTGATGAATCATTTATCATCTTGAATCAATTCGTTGATAGTTGTTCGTCTTTATCGTATTGATGAATCATTTATCATCTTGAATCGCCTGGTTTGAAACAAATTCAAATAATGAGACATTGTTTTGATTTTCGCTGCCCAATGTCGGGGTTGCCGGAAGAACCAGATTCAGACGAAAAGGAAAAGAAAGCTAGCGGGAATCTTTGGCAGAAAATGGAATATGAAGGGCTAAGTTTGCTGTTTTTTATGTAGTTGGATAATGTGTGTTCATGATGCGTTTAACATGCCAAATTAAGAATTTAGGTTCACCTTTGGTTCTAAATGTCTTTTGTTGGATCTGTTTGGGTTTTGTACTGTCTACCTTTTTTTCATTTTCAAGCATATTTTGCATGATTTGTGTTGCTCACTTGTTTGACGATTCAGGAATCTCCTTGCATACAACTCAATTTGATAGTGTGTCCGATCTTATAGTTAATTAAGTTCTTGGAAGTCACTTTTGTAGTGACGTGTACTGGGGTTGTGTGTTACTTCTCTAGTTTGTTTTAAGTCTAGTACTTGTCATTTTGTCATTATTGGGTTTGTTGTAAGGTAGTCAATATGGGGTATGTCATAAGATAGTCTGCTCACTTGTCTTATTTCAAACTCATTATCTTTTTTTCAGGTGCTAGTGCATAAAAGAGGCGATATTATTAGACAGATAGGTGATGCATTGAGAGCTAATCTTTACCGATTTGGCGTGGTGGTCATACTTGAAATGGGAAAGTTGTCAGGATACGGAATCCGTGAGATCCATGTAATTTGTGAGTCTTCAGAATGACTTAACTTTATTTACATTGCTAGATATTTTTGATTTAGATTTGACGTAATCTTATCAGTAAGAATGAGAATTTATGTTAAGTGGCATGAACTTTCTTTGTTAGTCCGTATACTTACTTCATTTCTCTCATTTCCCGTAATTCCACTCAGTTTTCAAGGGTTTAAAATAATCGCCACCATAATGTATAATTGTGGTACTATACAGATATACTATTTTGCGGTTTCTAATGATTTTATCTGCAAATCGAGCAGTGAAGGACATTGGAATGAAGATTAAGGAAATCAGAATGCAAATTTCTGAGCTGATTATGGCGATTTCTTGCGCTTTTTTACGATTTTTGAGCAGCAAAGGTAATTACTCTTCCTTCTAATTTCTAATCAAATTATGTAAACCCTGTAGTTGAGTGTTGATTTCCCTGTCTTTGTTTATTCACGAATGACTCTTATTTTTATGAAACCTATGTTTTTGTCAGAAGCTCCAATCCCCTCCCTTGTTCTTTAAAACACTATTTTTCGGTTTTCGATTGTTATTTGGATAAAGCTATTGTTATGGTCACCTCGTCAGAGATTTACCCGCCTGAAAAAGTTGAACTGTCATTTTAGTTACAGTAGTGTCTTAGTGTATTGAGTTTGATTGCTGACAATGCAATGCAGTAGAAGATAACATTGAAAGGGGTAGATGAAGCATGATGATAAACAAAGACGGGGAAATCAACACAAATAACTCTTATTTTTAATGTAGTGTTCTTAGTGCATTGAGTTTGATTGCTCACAATGCAATGTAATAGAAGATAACATTGAAAGGGGTAGATGAAGCATGATGATAATGCATCTTTAGATAATCAAATAGGTTGATATGATCCACTGATTTTCTTTTGTTGACACTGTATTCAGCTAGTACTTGCTAGGACCTTAATGTTCCTCGATTAACCAACTTAAGTGTTAACATATTTGTTGTGAAGTGTTGAACTGACAATAATCAATATTAACTCGGTTAGCGTACCTGACCGACTTGTTATACTTTAGAACACACATCATACCTTAATCCATAACATCTTCATGTTTGCTCTTTCTCTTCTGATCTGCGTTTTGCTAAAGTACCTGATACGGTTTTGATAATTTTCGTCCTGGTTATATTATTAAGTTGTTGCTAGATTTATCAGTTGTGATCTTTGAATTCTACGGGCAGATATTTGAAACGATAGAAGATTTTATTTATTTTTCAGCAGTATGTCACTCTTAGGATCGTGTTTCATCCTTAAGAACCAAAGGAGGCTGATGCCAATGCCATGGCTTTTAGTAGCTAAAAACACTAGCAATAATCTGTATTGATCATTGTTAATCGGTTTATAATTCGGTGAAGTTGTCAGATATTTAATCTTGTATCTCAGCTTATGATGAACGCCAATTATGGAGTAATTTTTATGCCGGATATTCTACTGCCCCACCCATTAATTTGATTTTCGTACGTTTGTTCAAAATATGAGGAAAACAATGAATAAACTACTAAACATTTTGAAATGGAAATGAATGAAGTATCAAGAAGGCATATATTTGTGAGCTATACAGATATTCTACTGCCCTACCCATTGATTTGATTTTCCTCTTTTTTGTGACTGACTGAAACAGATCAGAAGAGTTGTTGATGACATTTGAGTAGGGGTTACACTTCCACACTTTTAATTCTCGAGATTACAAGGTAATAACCTACGGATATTATAAAATTGTTAGGAATGTTGATTTGTTAGCTTAGAACTAAAACTTGTAATTAGTGAGAACGATGCTATGCTTTTCAATTGGTTCTGAATCAGTGTCCAATGGTCACGATAAATTTTTTTCTCATATCAGTCGGAGGTCAATTCTTTCTGTTCTCTTTGATTTACCGTGTTTCTATAATAAAATTGGCAAATTACATGACACCTTGTCACATTTGCTTTTGACGGGGTTAAAACTGACGGAGTATGTTTTATTAGATTTTTTTTAATATTAGGTTTGTTATAACTACTATTCTTTAGTGCTGAATATGTATAATTAATTCAAGTCTTTTAGTTAGAGAGATGGTTAATACCTGAGCTTAAAATTAAATTTTACCACTAGTTATAGCAGAAGCAGTGGAGAATGTTTCTACTTAAATGTTCTTATTGAATCATCAAGTCTCTTTATGACTAGTTTATTTTGTAAATATAACTTATATATATAGTTATGAAAACATGAGAATGATTTGAGTTTCATATAGTACCTAACTGCCTACTCAGTTACCAAATACCTTTCATAATTCTGCTAATAAATATCATTATCTAACCTATTTTAAATATGCTAATCACTGTTGTGGTCTGTATGCAGGTTCTCTAACCTCAGTATTAAAACGCGAGTGCATACCAGGATCAACAATGCATTACTCAATGACTATTTTTGTGACCTGGCCTATAATTGGCTATCGGGTAAATTGGATATTCTTGGAGAGGATAAAGCTTTTAGAGAAGACTGAGTTGTCAGGAGATCTATGTATTCTTCTACTACTCTGATCGAGCACTATTGACTTAAGTATGTCCGGTTGAGTTATTAAGTTGTGTTAGGTTTGTGGCATCGAGTTTGAATTGATATATAATTTTATGTAAGTTTACTAGATGTTTAGAGAACATTTAGTATAGATTAACTAGCTTAGTAACTAATACGTTTATGGGATTATTTTGTACTTTGGATTGTATTTGGAACATTGTTGGGTTGAATAAAATGTAATGTTGTTTTACATGTGATGTATTAGTAGTTGGTTGGATTTTTTGTTGCAGGTTTCTATGTTTTCGTATTTGGATTGTGAGTTTTACGGGGAGGTGCTGCCGAAATTGCTATTCTGTAGCAAATTTTTATAAATATAAAAAAAAACATTAATAAATTGCGTTCATTCTTGAAATAAATGATGCAAATGAGAAAATAAATTGACCCTAAAACAAAATATCAATTGCATCAGTTGTGAAAACAAATGACGCAAAAAAATTGTTGGGGATTGTGTCCTAAACAGCTAGTGCGAGTAACATTTATAAAACTCGAGGTTCACAAGGGTTACTTTGTAATTTAATCAGTTGATTAACGTTTATCAGTAACGGTTGGCTTACTAGATAAGTTTGACGTCTATT
>JAOWBH010140676.1:0-13503 GCA_028566215.1 Silene coronaria | reverse complement strand
ACACTTGTAAGGACAAGTGGGAGATTGTTGGAGCTGGTGTCCTCCACAGTTAGTGTGATAACATATATAAATCTCTTCGTCAAAAATATCGTCAATGCTATCTTTAGTCATCATGAACTCAAAGGAGGGAGTAGTGAGGTCCACATAGTTGAGAGATGTTTGGTACACCTTTTCCTCATTAAAGTGAACTTCAAACTTTTCAAGGATGGACTCTTCTAGTAAGGCCCCGTTCTTTTGGACTGAATGAGATCTGAACTGAACTGAATTGAACTTATAGGATCTGAACTTTTTTTATCTGAACTTAACTTATAGGATCTGAACTTAACTGAACTTTTAGGATCTGAACTTTTCTGAACTGAACATATAAGATCTGAACTTAAGTTATAGGATCTGAACTTTCCTGAACTGAACTTATTGGATCTGAACTGAACTTATATGTTCCGAACTTTAAATAAATTAACTTAATTTAATTTTGTTGAGTTTAACTACTACTACTAATATTACTTTTTAGAGAGAACAACGATAAGAAAATAATATAGACTAAAACACAAGGTAAGATAATAACATTTATCCGCTTTATATACATTGATTTGGTTTCTTCGTACATAATACTACGATTACATTACGATAAAAAATAAATCACATATAACATCTTTTTTCTAACCATTTATTTCCATATTATTATCTTTCTCATCAATTTCTTCATCATCTTCACTATCACTCTCAACAACGAATCCATTGCCTCGCCAAATGTTTTTGCCTATGTTGTTTCGTACCTTGTACATGGCTTTCTTCCGCTTTTTATTAATGAGGGGGTGGTGAAATTATTAATGAGGGGAGTCATTATATTTTTTAAGAAATAATAATGTATGTATCGATTAATTAATGTTAAATATTTGTATATCGGTTTTCAAAAATTAATAGGATCTGAACTGAACTTATAGGATATGAACTTTTCTGAACTGAACTTATAGGATCTGAACTGAACTTATATGATCTGAACTTTTATGAACTGAACTTATAGAATCTGAACTTAACTTAACTTGTAGGATCTGAACTGAATTTATAGGATTTGAAGTTATCTGAACTTAACTTATAGAATCTGAAGTGAACTTAATTTAAGTGACTTTCAGTCCAAAAGAACATGGCCTAAGTAGAATTCATGTTCCCAATCTTCAAATTTGGAATGCTGCCCATTTTAGCCAACTCTTCTTGCACCACTTCATAATCCATTTCAAAAGATACCCCCTCAGATTCACATAGACCAATGGTGCTAGGTCTGCTCAACCTCATATCATCTTCATCAAATATCACTTTCTCGTACTTACATCTAAGGACATCATCCAAGAAGTGAGAATTGGGTTGGAATAAAGGTTTATCATTGTCGTTTTTAAATGGGTTAATCGTGTAAAACAAAAGAGAATCATTGTTTGGCTCACAACAAGTCTCAAAGTCATCAGACACGTCTCCTTCCTCCTCTATAGACTCATGTACGATTTCCAATCGAGTTGACAACATTTGCCCATGTACTAAAAGGTTGCTAAACACATCATCCCTTGTTTTGATCACCTCTCTCATTTGTTCAAAGAAATATAGTTGATCTTTAAACATTTGAAGAACAACATTTTGCATAGAAAGCTTACGGTTGGTGCAATTTTGTGAAGTCTGATTTTTGACAAGTTGTTTTGTGGGTTGGATTTTTGGGGTTTGGTATTTGAAAATGGGTGAGTAGCTTGCATCTTCCTTGCTCAAATGATGGTGTAAAAGTGCTTTAACTTACTCTTCAAAATCATATTACTCAATCAAATTCTTCTCAAAAGAACGTCCAAGATTACACATTCCTTGTGCAAAACCTTGTATCTCCATCATCGTAACAACACTACTAAAATGCTCAAAGTAAACGGCGACAAAGGTCTCGAGAAACGAAGTTTTTCCAGACAAAGTCACAAAGCAAGATAGACGAACTAGACAGAACTTAAACATATAACACCTTCCCTGGCAATGCCATTTTTGGTGGGATGTCGTTGTCTCTCACACAAACAAAGTAATAGCTCAACCTAGCAAGCGGTAAGTCGAGATCGATTCGCAGGGACGGTAGGTCTTGGATTCTACGTTTATCTACTTTGATTCGTGCAAATGTCACATTATGATTGTATTTTAAGAGTAAAGACTAAACTAATGAATGTAAGCAAACAAGGGATAATTCAATAAAGGAAAACAACTAGGATGAGTTGATTCATATGGGTGACTAATGTAACTAGTAGGTTGAGTCTCTTTGTTGATGGGTAATCTTACTTAGCCAAATAGGTTGAGTCTTTCGATATAACAACCCTACCACAACCCAACACAAGCTAGCTCTGGCGTACACTAGATCGGTCTACTTGCCGTATACAAGTTCTAATGCAATCCAAGGCTCTGGATCTTAAGGGTGCATATAAAAAAACAACAAAACATGTAAATCGTAATCTACACATTTCATCGAACATGTAGTGGGCATACTCTAGAAGTAAAACAAATATTTAACAATCGATCCAACAAACAAGGATTATCCCTTTATCATCATACCCATAATTTCCACTAATCTTAGCAATGTCACTACTAACTAATCATCATGAGGAAAGTACAAACAACATCAATTAACACATAATAATCTAAACTAACCATGATGATAAAACAAGTAAATAACAACTTAATAAAATATGAACAAGAAATAAAAGAGGACTTAAAAAGTAAATCAACTAACAATGGAAGATTAACATAAAAATGGAGAATCTTTATATTATAGATGAAAATTTGTTACATAGTCTTCAAATACAACCCAAAAGATTCAAGAGTAAACTATTGAAGAACGATTAAAGAAAGAACAATTTTTGAAAGATTAATTGTAGAATGATTGAATGATTAAATCTAATATAGGAATCATTAAGTTAATCTAAGATGAGATCTAAAACTAATGGTTGTTGCTCCTAAGATTCCCTCAATTCTATTACAAATAGTGTATTTATATAGGGTTCAAAATTAGGTTTAGAAGAAGATTAACAAATGTAAAATGCGGAATCGCTGAGGCTGAAATCAGACGTTGCTAGTAAACTCGTCCAAGTTGTTGGCCGGATTGCCTTTTTTTTGCTTCTCTTCTCTTCTAGCCTTTGGAAATGGCATATGATCACCTTAAACTTTCACCTTCGGGTCTTCAAGTTGGGTCGCCTATTCATGCTAGGTATGTGAGTCATCCAAAAGCCTCCAAAGAGGGCATAAAAGACGGCAATTTCGCCTCTTTTTGCTCTTTTTCTACAAAACGCTAAAATAGCATGGAAATCCAAATAGGAAACAAATGACTATAAAATCGACTCTAAAAGAGGTAAAAGTCAAACAAAATGAGATTGGTTATTAAAGGATTAAAAATACGTAAATCTTAACCACATCAATGGGACAGCATGAACAAGTATAGGTAGGAAGTTAGTGTTCAACAACCAAAATGTATCTTAAAGATAGGATTGCATTAAAGAAAGATTGGAAAAATTGGGTACATATAATACAACTATATATGATATTATGTGGTACAGGCAAGCTAATATCTTGTAATTAGTCATAGTTGTTTGGCTAATTACGCTAGTAATTATGTAGTATGTATGGAGTAATGATTTTTTGTAGCACCCGCCATTTTTCTAATTTAATTTCGTTAACTGTATTTTATTCACGATTAAGATTTAACATGTTTGACTCGAAATTATTCTGAGCAATTACTTTTCTTCCTTTGAATTGTAAAATTCTCTTATATCGCGAAAATTCTTTTATTCTCGAGATGTATTATACTTTCTAAATATTACTGCTTTATTCTATTTATTCATTTTATTCGTATTCTAATTTCTATTACGAGTTAACTTGTTGGATTTCGGAATTTATTTCTATCAAACTCTCCTTTTTGTTCTTATTTATTTTTAATCTCATATATTTTATTTTTATTTATGAGATTTAATTCACGATTTTGATTTAATTATCTATTTAAATCCGTCTTAAGTCGATTTTTAGTCCGATTTCTTAAATGGACCGACCTATATTCAGATGTTCATTCTTGATCACCTATTTTCGAAAAAATGCAGCTTGTAGTCAAGCTTATTTACCGAAAAGTATTGAGATGTTTTCACATCTTTTATTATTTGTTCACATTGTATCTTTGGCAAGGTTTTTCTCATACTCTTTTTACATAAATCACAATGACTCATTTGAGGAAGTAATCTTCTCCTTGCTAGACCAGGCCAAACGGGTCATCAAGTTGGGTTCGGGTCGGGTCAAATTGTGTCGGGTCATTTTGGATTTGTTACATTTTCGGGTTAGTTCGGTTCGGGTCGGGTCATTTCGGGTTACAGGTCTATTTCAGATTTGTTGGTGGGGTCTCTTTCGAGTCAAACAGGTCGGATTATTTCGGGTCGGACCATTTTTGGGTCAATGATTAAGAGAGCAAAAGTCATTTCAAGTCTTTCTAGGTCAATTAGAGGTATGTTTTGTCCGATCATTTTCGGGTTAGGCGGCTTTGAATTGGGTCATTTAGGGTCTTGGGTCTATTATGGGTTAAGAAAGCTCGGGTCATTTCGGGTAGGGTCGGGTCAATTCCGGTTTCGGGTCACAATCGGGTGCTGTTGTTTGGGTCAATTTCGGATCTTGGGTCAGACTTTTCGGGTGGGGTCAATCGGGTTGGGTTGATTTTGCTAGTTCTACTCCTTGCCTATTGTTTGAGCCGTGTGTATTGAGATGTGAAGGATCATTATCTCATTTGCATATTACACATAATTATTTGTCATTCCATCATATCACTCTCTTTACAAAATAAGAAAAATACATGCAAAAACCCTTATTTTCTTCTCTTCTTTGGCCGTGACATCTAAGGGAGCTAGCAAAGGATTTTTTGTTACATTCTCCATCCTATTCTAAGGGTAATTAATCACCCTTAATCGTTGTCGTTAATTAGTTTGCGTTTTTATTCGATTAGTAGATTTTTTTAATCATATATGTTTGTATGGTTTTGAAGGTTATCATCAAGATCCTTGTGAAGACGAATATTTCATAGTTTTGGACAGCGAATAGAGGTAACACATGATGGCATGACTTGGTATTTCATTATGAATTGTGTAGTTGCATGCACTATGAATTTCATTGGCTATACATATTTCGAAAATAATTTTATTAGGTACGAAATTTTATGATTTGTATTATAATTGTCCCAATTTTTATTTTTATGATTTTTAGCATGTTTAATTTATTTAAAATGAAACTGGTATAGTATTGTTGTTTTCAACCGTATAAATCTATGTTTATGAATAAAGTTACGAAATTTGCTAAAAATTATAATATTTGAAGTTATAAGTTTATTAGTGATATATTAGAAATAATTGAATTTTATTGAAAATTAGTATGGGCCGAGACTATGTTATAATATGTGTCAAAATTTTTATATATTGTTCATGTTAATGGTTTAAACAAAGTTTCATCACCTTTACGAATCTGTCTATCGATTTGTATAATTTATTTCTCCATTTAAAGGTGCTCATATTCGAAAAGTTTGATAAAAGACTCATGTTTATTTTAAGTCTAGAGTCTACCTATAAAATTTCTTAATTTTTGTACATGTCGTTTGATCAAAATAAAATGTTTATGAACAGGGCGCTGAAATACCCGCAAACGGACAGTAGCTCAAAGTTCATTTTGAAAACCTATTTTATACTTTGAAATTATTATGGGTCTTTTTAGTACATAAACGATGGATAGTCTAGATAATGTTAGAATTTTACATTGCCCCAAAATATTTTGTTAAACCTATTTTAAGAGCTAATATCTTTTGGGTGTCGGTTTCTGTTAGACTTTAAAGATCATTTTATAAAACCTTGTGAAATTCATATTTTGAGAATGGTTGTCTAATAGAGGTTGTAGCCAAGAGTCTCCAATACAATTGACCTTGCATTATTTCGATTTTTCTAAAATTAATTATGATATTTATAATAGGCCTGTTCCATTTTAGAAAATCGATAATCTTTGTTTGTTAATGTTTTTCACTATTTCTGCCATATGCCATTTCCAAATGATTTGAACTCTTATTTTAAGTATCTTATGAATGAATAAGACTTTTTATATTATAAATTAGTATATATGTCTCAAAGCATGTTAATAACTATTTTAAATAGAACGTTAAGTTAACGATTTATTGTTTTTGAACAATTGTTATTCAAAGTAAAATACTATTTCAGTAACCTTCTATTTTATGAAAATTCTATTTTTAGAACGTTATTATTTCAAGAAAATTTCTATTTTTAGAAAGTTTCCATTTTAGGAAAGTCGCTTAAAATGATAATTCTCTTATTTGAAATTTATTTGAATAATGAATAGCCTTTTGAAATGAATTTGAATAACTTATGGAATAAGTAAGGTGTAAGGTTTAGAATATAAGGTAGGGCATCTTGGACTTGCTTTAAAGGTAGCCTGTAAGCCGGATACTCGAGTGCAGTGTCTTGGACATGCTTTAAAGGTACCCTCTGAGCCGGATACTTGTGTATTGTGTCTTGGGCATGCTTTAAAGGTAGCCTCTAAGATGGATACTTGTGAGTTGTGTCTCGGACATGCTTTAAAGATAGCCTCTGAGGCGGACACATTAGTGTCGTACCTTGGACATGCTTTAAATGTAGCCTCTGAGCCAATAAGTACTTGTATTTATTTGAAAATTCTTTGTTTCCGAAGCTTGTTAGGTACTTCTGTAATTCAGTATAGTCCTAGCAAGATGAAATACTAAGACACTAAACGAAACTCATAAGAAGAAATGATTAATTGATATTTTATTTGTTTACTCTATCGTTTGAATAATGAGTTTTGAAATGCGTATTACTTATTTATGTTTTAAACATATATTGATATATTAATGGTTTAAGTTTTGAAATGCGTATTAACATTGCTTATTTATCTTGATGAAATATGACTGGGAGAACACATGAGTTACAGCCTACTGATAGTGACATGTTATTGCATAACATGATAGGTGTTGGTTTTGCTGGGATTCGAGTGAGATCTACCGAGTAGTTAGAGATCCTACTATGTATTTGACATTATTTATTTTGCATATTGTTGAACACTTTTGAGGTTTTAATTTTTAGCTCTTTTTACTAAAAGTGGCAGTTGTACTAAGTTACCTTTTTGGGAAACTTTTATCTCGAGGATTATTTATTGTAATCCGAGTTTTTCTTTCACATAACGTTTTATTGTGTATTTAATCTCATTCGACAGTGTTTCCGCCATTGTTTTGCACTACAATCTAAGGGGATTACATTTTTATTGCAAATTAATGAGAAGATTCACATACCACCAAAAACGTAAAGTGTGAACCGACCCAAAATGACCCGACTTGGAGTGACCAGAAATGCCTCAATATACTCGAGATGGCCCAAATTGGCTTTTTTTAATAAGCAAAATCCCGAACCGAAATGATCGAAAGGACCCGACCCAAAATGACCTGACGCAGAGTGACTAGACCTAAAAAATGACAAGAGTTGAAAGACCTATTCGAGAGGTCTAGTTGAGTCTCTTTCCAAGTTTTTATTGAATCACTTTTTGGGACCAAATTCTTTTGGTAACATTGACAATTGCTAGCCAAAGAGTTTCTAGTTTAGGAAATTGTGGAATGAGCTATGTGTTTGGAATGATGTAAACCTATACCTTGTGGTTGTTCAACAATTTTTACATTTTAATTTTGATACAAACTATAACAACTCATGTAATACCCTGCATTTATGTAAGCTGTACACTCGACTATGTACAAGAGGGAACTCGATCGAGTGGCCATGTACTCGACCGAGAGGATGACCGAGTGACCTTAGGACAAAGTCCCTGATCTTTTCCCATTCGGCCGAGTGACATGTGGAAATCATTCGAGTGCGGAGGAGCACTCGGCCGAGTGGTCTGAGTAGAGAATCCATGTTGTTCTTTTGTAGAGTTCATAATTGGGACTTGAGACAAAACAATTTTTTTGATTTTTCTCTTACATCCAACTACCTTAAATATCTCACATCACTTTCTCACCTACCTTAAAATCTCTAAATTTTATCCGAACAAGATTATCCCTGTATCTCTCAAAAATTAAAATTTGTGGTGCTCAATCTTCTTCTCTTCCACCTCCATTGTTGTTATAAGTGGCTCTACTCCTCTACTTCCTTTAACTCCACCTTAGTGACGTTAGATTTATGGAGGTTTGGGTTATGGGAATTTAATCAAGTTTTATTAATTAAGGTTTGAATAATTAAGGTATAATTAGTATTATTATAATATTAGAGCATGTTTATGATATAAACTTCTTAATTATTTGTCAGATGAGATTTTGTAGTGGAGCACTTCTAGTTGTGTTGAGATTTGAAGACTTGCTTGAGGTAGGGATCCTCCCTACTCGGTTTTGTTAGTATGTTGTCACTAATTAGCACTTACATACCATAATGCATAGTCATATGCTTAGGTTGCATTGTTACATGATTAGTTGAGAGAATTTACTAATAACATGAGGATATGAGAAATGTTTCATATATGTTTATGGGTGAAAAGGGAATATTAATTATATTATCACTTGAGTGCATTATGTCATGTTAATTGAAAGATTATTGGTTTTTGAGTGGGATTTCATGTCTTATACATGCATTGGCATAATTGTGGTTCATGTATTTATACTAAGGTATGTTTGACATGCTTTGGGTGGTTGGCTCTTTGTTGTTGTTGCGGATTATTGGAGAAAGTTTGTTGGTTGGGTTTGGTTGTTGAGGAGACGTAAGATGTTTCGGGTGACCGTCTTACGCTTGGTTCGTGTCTTAGAATTTCTTATTCTAAGAGGGACGTGCACGCTAATGACTTGATTATGGAGGGACTCTTGTGGTGTCATGACGTCTGGCAGGGGTCCGATTAGCGCCTGGACCTAGTACTTTGGGTGCGTCCTGGTTACTTGTTTCAGACCGCGGTCCGGTATGTTGGTGGCAGCGTTGCGATGCCGTCACCGACTCACCGAGTTGGTTGGAGGTGGAGAGGTATTCGGTAAAGATTTCTTTACCTTGTTTGCATATCTTAATTACATTACACATCATAATCCCATATCATGATTAACAGGTATTTACATATACATAGCAGTTATGATGGATAGCTCGGAAGCAGCCGATTATTTTGCGTCACCACTTATCTTGTCTTAGCCTTTTGACTTTATGACTTATGTACTCCATCTAACGTTATTCTAGTAGGACTTGGAACTTGTATTTGAATTTGGAATTTGCAATGTCTATCGCTTTAAACCTATGACAAATCGCTTCTTTTGAGATTGTTCGCTCTACAACCCTGGGAAAATATGACGTGTAGCACCCTCATTAACTAGGAAACCCTTATTTTTGGCATCGTAATTAATGGGGATGTTACAAAGTGGTATCACAACACTCAATTTTAGAGCCGAAACAAATGAACCTAATGAACATAGGTGTGTCAATTAAAATAAACACGGTTTGGGATGCCAGGGACTAGGGGAAAACATGGGAGACGTCCCAAGGTTGTACTCTTATTCCCTCGACTCGAGTTGATCACAACGTGGTGGGGATAAGTGAGACGTTCCTTGTTGTGCATAATTTTTTTTGTATATGTACATCTTTTGAGCAATGTATCTATGTGAATAATGATTAATACAGTGATATGATGATGAGTAAGTTATCTGAAGTATAACTGGTGCTTTTATGTGAATATATTGAAGTGATTGATAACTTATCATGAGAAGAAGTGTACCGCTCGCATGATAGTTTTCATTTTGCGCACTATTTTAGGACGTATTTGTAACACCCCCATTTACCAAAGAGCCTTGGGCAAGACCTTCTCTAGTAAATAAGGGCATTATCATCTCGATTTCCTGAGGTAGTACATATCATTAGACAATAATAGAATTTTTTTATAAAACTCCTTAGATTACAACGGAATACAACTCATACGACAAATATAAAACTGAAATACAACGGTGAGATGACTACTATCTTCTATCTCAGTTATACTCGGTGATACGCGAACTCTCCAACCATCCCCAGCAGCAACCAGCTATCACAAAGCACCTGAAAAGTCTCACTGCTCACCGTTCATCGACAATATCGAATAGTTCACAGCAAAACACAATAAAGGAAACAACACAACCAATCACAAGGTTATTATACTACTCAACCTAATCCAAATATCACAGTGAAAACATAACACAATCCGAACCATCTTAAACATCTTCGGACTCCGAGAGCCAGTAACTGGATTACCATTCACAATAGGTAATCCACCCATGCCGGTGGAAGACAGCAGCTTAGTAAACTTAGTACGGAAACCCTACCTTAGCGGATCTACAACGATCACATCCAACCATGGAGAAGCATAGTAAGTAATCACATCACAACCTACATACATCAACCCTATTATCATACTGTACTAACTAACCAAATTCAAGACACAGGTAGTAGATACCTTACCTCGTTACACATTAAAATTCAGACAGGGATAGGGGCCGACTCATTGATTACGCCCTTGCCAAAGCCTTAGTCGGATTCCGAGGGAGGAAGTGTAAGTCGAGGATATGTTATGGAGACAAAGGAGGCTGTCGCAAGGTTTAGGAAAGGATAGAAATAAAATGACAAATGATTCAGACTACCATGCGTGATTTCAATATAACTCGTTGATGTAAACCAACTCGGTCGAGTCCCAAATACACTCGACCGAGTGTCTTAGTGACTTGGTCGAGTAAGCTCAATTCTGTCGCGCATCCCAGTTTATGCTCCCAACTGTCTCCAAAACGCATCTCCAAATCTCCCTAAAGACTCATTCAAGGTCAATGGTCCTTCCTAAGGGTCCCAAAAGGGACAGTTAATATAGTATTTGTGCTATAATTTTCGGTGATTACGTGTGGAAACATGTAGGCTAGAGGTATTTGGGAATCAACGTGGATAGGTATACATACATGGATCTGTTGGTGGAACAATTGGTCAAGTAAGGCAGGAAACTTGGCGTCCTAGTGAGCACTTGATCGAGTGCCCCTACCACTCGAACGAGTGGTCGGACATTCAAAATTTGGAAAAGTTCCTGGAAACTCTACACTCGACCGAGTGAATGGGGGTATTCGACCGAGTGTGGCCTGCACGATCGAGTAACTTCTAGCACTCGATCGAGTAGGACAGCGCACTCAAACGGGCGGAAGTGCATTCGATCGAGGGGCGTCCGAGCACTCGACCAAGTGGTCCCCTAAATCAGTCAAATATTGTTTGACTTTAATGATGGGACATATATTGACTTTTCCCTCGGTTATTGAAGTGAGAATGCCGTCAAGAAGTGCCCAATCCGCACCGACCGTGAACCATAATACCGACGAAGAGTTTGATAGAATCAAGGCGTAAAATGAAGCACTCACGGAGGTCTTGAGGAACGCAATAAGAGGAAGAGAGGTCGACGATTCGACCATAAGTACGGTTATGTCCCGACATCGTCCCGCCAAGTACGATGAGGTGGGTGCACCCAATAAGTTTAACGATTGGGTACGAGAGATAGAAAACATCTTTGATGTTGTTCATTTTTCGGGGGAGCTCAAAGCGGAGCAAGCCGCCTTCTTCTTGTCAGTTCAAGCGGGAACATGGTGGTACCATAAAAGGGATGTTATGAGAGATTTCTACAAATAAAATGGAGATGGCTCTTGTAGACACCCGTGTCTGTACCTCCCGCCAAACACCTAGTGATGATTGGGTCGCATGTTTAGAATACGTCGCAATTTTATGACATTTAATAAAACTGTCATCAAGTGGTAGCTCATACACTTGTGTCAACCCCTTGGTTGTCATCTACATACCGTTACGGTCATTTTGGCAGTGATTAGAGTTCATTCGGAGTCCGGAGTCAAAATGTGCATTTTATTTTAGGTGAATAAACCAACCCGATGTTTAGGCCCATTTTACAACATGATATCGAATTTTTTTAGGTCAGGGCTATTTGAGGGGTAGTTCTAGATCTTTCTTTTAGCTTTCCAACACCATCGATATCACCTAAATTCGAGTCATGTAGAGAAAGTTATGACTAAAATACGACAACTGCGCAAGAAACCGCCCAAGAGAGGACGCAGTAATTTGTGCGCCTCTTCAAGGGGACGCACCAACTGCCTCTTCCCCGGGGTGTTTCTCAGGGCCAGAATCAAAGTCGGTGTGGTTCCTTCTTATTTCTTTCTTTATTTCCATCATATCTTTTTCCTAAACTCTTACCTCGTGTTTAGTATAAATAGAGGTGTTCATACCTCATATTCTTCACGCGAGAGTTTGCCCCTTCTCCTCTCTCTCTTTGCCTTTTAAGACCATGTGCTTTTGCTAACGACAAAAACGTGCTTGATCTAATAATCCATGTTAGCTCGGATATTTTCGAGTACCAGTCACGTTTTGCATGACCGACCAATTTGACTAATACACATCAGCATAACATTAATTAAACTTGTTTTTTCCTTGTTTACAAGGGCATCTTCACGCATTTAATCGAGTCGAATTACCACTAAATTGACATTTTAGTTAAATGTCGCTTCACTAACATGTAAGTCTGAGGATGTATATCCCATATTTTAATCGTGTGTTTTATTGTAAATTTATAGTAATTTTGTTATTTATGTCATAAGGATGCATAAAAATTATATTTACTTATTTAAAATCACCTTTTAAAACCTTTTTTCTACAAAAACAGCAGAGGAACCGGCTAGAGAAGGGATGTACCAGATGACGCACCTTCTGGAGCAGATGCAACCTTTGCTGCGTCTCTTCCAGAGCCTGCTTATCCTCAGATGCCTCCTTCTTCTTCCTCGAGCATTTTCTGGTTTCATCATCTTTTTTGTTTCTTCCAATTTCTTTCGTTCGTTTTCTTAATTTCTTTTAAGCTAGTGTTTCTAGACTATTTTAGTTAATTCCTTTTCGATGTGAAAAAAGATGTTTGACCTAGGGCATGGAGGCGATTTCTGAATTCCATCCTAGGCGACACCATAACTCTGTTTCTTTGCATCTATGGCACGTGGAACTATTATTAGGAAGCATTTCAAACATAAAAAAAGATCTAATTCATCTCGACAGACTAAGTTGGACATGATGGAACCAGGGAAAAGGAATCATCCTAATGAAGAGGAGGGCCAAAAGCATAAAAATATCCATGATGTTGCGGGGATTCCTACCTTAGAAATAAAGACCGGTAGTGATGAGAAGACGGTGGATGAGGATAATGGAGGGCAATGGTATACTAAAAAAGGACGGTCAGGTATTCAGGAGCCAGACCCTAAGGACTTGATATAAATGGAAGTAGAGTGTTGGAGTGAGTGTCCTCAACAATGATGCGATCACAATGATTTAGCAAAATCATTAAATCTCAAAATAAGAATACGTAAGGGATGGTTCTTTTAGTATTAAGTCAACTGATCACCATTCATCGGAATTCATGCAAAATAAAGTCAATTTATTTGAAAATTTA
>JAOWBH010140646.1:0-13508 GCA_028566215.1 Silene coronaria | reverse complement strand
GTTTAATTGTTTCATTAGAAAAGTCTACAACTTTCTTGCTAGTTATGTTACCAATCACTTTCAACCTCTCTTGATCATGTTTATCTCTTGTTGCTCATTGTTTATAATCATTGTTTGTAATTAAGCACTTAAAATTCGAGTCTTTAGCTAAGTATTCTTCTCTTGGGTTCGACCCGTACCTGCATCTTAACACTTTCATAATTAGTTTAGAGTCGAGTTCAGTATAAATTGTTAATATGATAGTGGTAATTAGTAGTATTAACGGCATCTAGTTATCTTCTTGTCACCACCCCAATAGGGATGTGCACATTAATGGATTGAGTACGGAGGGACTTGTGACGCGTCGCAACGTCGGCCAAGGGTCCGGTTAGCCCGAGCCCAGTACTTGGGTGCGTCCCAGTACTTGTTTCGGACTGCGGTATGGGTTTTTTTGTGGGCGGTGCTGCGGTGCCGTCACCGGGTTGTGGGTGCCGTGGGTGTGTCCCTGGCATCGATGTTGGTGGTGGAGTGGTGGTGTTGGAGACTCAGATATGATTATTGTGATGCATTCGTAGTTGCATATCATAACCATGTTGCATATCGTAAGCATGTTTACTGTCTATCACGTTTATTTATATTATTGAAACTAACGTTTGTGTAGTTGTCTAAATTGTCACCTAATTCCGGGGTGGCTTGTATCGATCTATATGATATTTCCGATCGTATGGGTAGCAGTTTGATTACAAGTTTTGCATTTGACGTTCGGGATTAGTGGGCCGTACTACGGATTTGGAGTTGGATCATATATATGAGATAGATGCCGTAGTCTAGTAGACTTGTATTTATTATTATTCATTCCGCTTGTAATCGCTAAACTTGTATTTATTAATAAAATGTTCTTTGATTGAAGTTTTGAGACACTACCCCGGGCAACCGAGATGGTGACACCTTCGATTATCTTAGCCGGATAATCGGGGGTGTTACATAGGGACACTTGGCCAAGTGGCCAGGAAACTCGGCCGAGTACAGGTCACTCGACCGAGTGGAATGGGAGGCGAAACTTGGGGAGTCCTATAAACCTTCACTCGATCAAGAGAACGAAGGACTCGACCGAGTAACCCACATACTCGGCCGAGTAACATTCGTACTCGACCGAGTAAAGGTCATTGCGGTAAAAGTCACTGCGGATTCAAAAAGTTCCTGGAAGTTGGAACTCGGCCGAGTACGGAGGGCACTCGACCGAGTGAGCACCGAGTACTCGACCGAATGGTCGCAAGGGGAGGTCAAATGGTGATTTGGCTTCTATTCGGGAGTACTCTAACACTTTCCTTTGCTTTTGAAGCCAAGATGTCGGTTACTAGGAGAGGACAATCCAATTCCGAGACGAACCACGATGCCGAGGAAGAGATTGCGAGGCTCTGAGCCCAAAATGCGGCCCTCACGAAAGTACTTCAGAGTAGAGAGGGAAGTGCTTCGTCTATAAACCAAGCAATGAATAGGTTTCGCCCCACCCGCTATGAGGGGAAAGGTGAACCGAGCAAGTTCAACGATTGGGTTCGGGAAATGGAGAATATATTCGACGTGATTCAATGCCCATAAGACCTAAAGGCGGAGCAAGCCGCGTTCTACCTCTCCGGACCGGCGGGGTCATGGTGGAGCCTTAAAAAGGAAGCCATGAGAGACTTCTACAATGGCAATGGACATATGGCAAACCCTTGGGCTAACCTTAAGGCGGAGATAAGGGATGAGTTCATCCCGGAACATGTTAGGAGCCGACTTCGTGCCGAGTTTGATAATTTTGTGATGAGTGAGGGCATGACCATCCAAGAGTATTACATGGGGTTCAATGAACTCTATGCTTATGTAGAAGACCTCAACCTAAGCTAAGCACATTTAACTTTGAAGTTTGAGAGGGGGTTATCCCACAAGATATTGGAAAACATGACCGCGGGGGTGCTCACCGATGTTAAGGATGTCTATACTCGAGCCGAAAATGTCGAGAGGCTTAAGAAAGTGACCAAGGAAGAAAATAAGAGTGTAGGAGAGAATCAAAAGGCAAAAAGTGAGGGAGGTGGAGCTTTCAACAAGCGGTTAATCTTTAACCAACATCGTTCCTATTCAGGAGGAGCCTAATAAAGCGGTGGGCTAGACATGCTAGGAGTGACGGGAGAGCCATGAGTGAAGGCAGGAACATTAAGTGTTTCAATTGCGGTGGTATGGGCCACAAGAGGGCGGATTGCACTAGCCATAGAGGAGGGACCAACAAACGAGTTAATCAAGGAGGGTCCTACCAAGCGCCGACCCAAAGCTTCACCAACTCTAGCAACACCGAGACATTGAGGAATGCCAATCAAGGTGGTATTGGGCGGGGAGCTTTGTGAAGGGAGTTCCTTCTCAAGGAACGATCATGAGTTGGCAAGCTTCGGAAGTTAGGCCAATAATATCGGTAAGCACGGTGCAAGGGGCACCAAGAGCAAGCGGCAAGTTGTACGCCATGCGGAAGCAAGCGGCCGAGGAGGAACCTCACGTAGTCTCGGGTACTTTTCCCATAAATTTCCTACCTACTTTTGTACTCTTTGACTCGTTGGTGACCCATTCTTTTATGTCCAAAGGACACTTATTATCCCTTGGATTGGGAGAAGGGGAAAAGGCTGATGATGATGTAGTCCTACCTTCGGGGGAATCGGTAATATATTCCAAAATATTTAAGGAAGTGTCGGTTATCGTAGAAGGAACTAACTTTCCGGAAGACCTTTTCAAGTTTCCACTAGAGGGTTTCGAAGTTATATTGGGAATGTATTAGCTAGGTAGACATAAAACCAACATTGATTATTACCAAAGAAAAGTGTCACTCAGGGGACCAAAGGGTGTGAGGGTATCTTATAGAGGTTTTATGATCCAACCCCAAGTCAAATTAATTTCCGTAATGACCTTGAAATCATACTTGAGGAAGGGATACGCTATGTTATTATGCCATGTAAGAGACCTTAATATGGAAGAACCCAAAGCCCATGATTTACCGGTGGTGGGGGAATTCATTGATGTGTTTCTGGAAGAGTTACCCAGTTTACCCCCACAACGAGACGTAAAGTTTAGTGTGACCTTGAAACCGGAAGCAGGACCAATTTATAAGGCTCCATACCGTATGGGTCCAAAGGAATTGGATGAGCGAGATACAATTGAGCGAACTTTTGGATAAGGGTTATGTGAGACCTAGTGTATCCCTTTGAGGTGCACCGGTTTTTTTCATGAAAAAGAAAGATGGGAGCATGAGGTTGTGCATAGACTATCGTGAATTGAACAATGTGACCATTAATAATAGGTACCTCTACCAAGAATTGATTATCTATTTGACCAACTTAGTGGGGCGGGAGTATTTTCCAAGATCGACTTGAGGTCGGGATACCACCAATTGAGGATTAAATATGTAGACATTCCCAAAACCTTTATCCGATATAGGTATGGGCACTACGAATTTGTGGTAATGTCATTCGGGCTGACAAATGCACATGCCGTCTTTATAAACTTGATGAATAGAGTATTTAGTCCATGCTTGGATAAGTTTGTGGTAGTTTTCATCGACGACATCCTTGTGTATTCAAAAACTAAGGAGGAGCATGAGGAACACCTTAGGATCGTATTGCAAACCTTGAGGGATAACCAACTTTATGCCAAAGTGTGAGTTTTGGTTGGAGAAGGTGGCTTTCTTAGGGCATGTGGTATCAAATGAGGGAGTGTCGGTGGATCCTAGCAAGATAGAGGCCAAGATAAAGAGTTTCTTGGGGTTAGGCGGTTATTATCGGAGATTTATGAAAGACTTTTCCAAGATAGTTAGGCCCTTGACTTCACTCATGTGATAGGAGAATCGTTTCAAGATGGATGCAAGTTGTGAAGTGGCATTTCAAACACTTAAGGATCGTTTGACCGCTGCTCCGGTGTTGACTTTACCTAAGGGGAGTGACAACTTTGAGGTGTACACCGATGCATCCAAAAATGGCCTTGGGTGTGTCTTGATGCAAAATGGGAAGTTGATCGCTTATGCCTCACGGCAATTGAAGCACTATGAGGAGAACTACCCTACCCACGATCTTGAACTTGGTGCCGTAGTTTTCGCATTAAAAATTTGGAGGCATTATCTTTATGGAGCAACATTCAAGGTGTTTTCCGACCATAATAGCTTGAAGTATATTCACACTCAAAAGGAATTGAAAATGTGGAAAAGGAGATGGGTAGAGCTAATTGGGGATTATGACATGGAAATAATTTATCATGAAGTGAAGGCCAATGTAGTGGCAGATGCCTTGAGTAGGTAGTCGGTGTATTCCTTATGTACCACTCTTTCAATGATGAAACTAAGGGGAGAAGTAAGGAAAATGGGCATCCATGTAATCCAAAAAGGGGAGACAATTAGTGACTTGACACTTGAACCCGAGTTGTATGGGGAATTACAAGCTACCGATCCGAAAATCATGGAGTGGAAGGATGCCTTTGGAAGAGGGGACACATCAAGATTTATGCTACATGAGGATGGAAGCCTTCGGTTTGAGGGGCGATGGCGTGTACCTAACCATGATGAGTTGAAGAAAAAGATCGTAGATGAAGCTTACAACACACTGTATTTTGTGTATCCGGATCGTGAAAAGGTTTATAAAGTTTGGAAGAAATTTTTTTGGTGGTCGGGTATGAAAAAGGAGGTTGTGGAATTTGTGGCTAGTTGCCTAACATGCCAAAGGGTCAAGGGAGAACATAAGAGACCACAAGAAAAGATACAATATTGGATGTGCCTACTTGGAAGTGGGATTCTATTTCTATGAACTTCATTGTGGGGTTGCCAAGGACACAAATGGGCAACAACATGATTTGGGTGATTATCAACCGACGAACAAAATCTGCTGACTTCATAAGCGTGAAAGATACATGGAGCAAGGTGGAGTTGGCCAACTCTTATCAGAAGAATGGGCTTAAGTTGCATGGGACACTATAGGATATCGTGTCGGATCGTGATTCTAGATTCATCTCACGATTTTGGAAAGAACTAAAAGACTCCTTGGGGATAAATTTGAAGATGAATACCGCTTTTCACCCGGCCATGGATGGCCAAATGAAGAGGACGATCCAAACCTTAGAAGATATACTTAGGGCTTATGTATTGGAATTTGGAGGCTTTTGAGGGAAAAACTTGATCTAATAGAGTTCTCATACAACCATAGTCATCATGCAAGCATTGGGATGGCACCGTTTGAAGCACTTTACGGTAGGAAATGTAGGAGCCTAATATGTTTGGATGATAGCGCAGAAGTCATGGTATTGAGACCACAAATGATTCAAGATATGATTGAGCAAGTTCATATCATTCGGGAAAAGATGAGAGCATCACAAGACCGCCAAAAGATTTATGCTGACTTGAGAAGGAGTGATATTGGGTTTGAGTTCGGAGACAAGGTTTTACTCAAAGTCTCATCCATGAGAGGGGTGATGAGGTTCGAAAAAAGAGGCAAGTTAAGCCAAAAGTTTGTGGGACCTTATGCGATAATGGCTAGGATTGGGGAAGTGGCCTACCGTTTGGCTCCCCCGGCTTTGGATCGTGTTCATAACATTTTTCACGTCTCCCAACTTCGAAAATACGTCCATCTTCGGAAATACGTGAGGGGTCCCTCTCATGTCCTTGAGGCGGAAACAATCGAGCTAGATGATGGCGTTGACCTATGTTGAAACACCTAAGGAAATATTGGATCGAAAGGTAAGGAAAACTAGGCATGGGGAGACAAACTTGGCTAAGGTCCTTTGGTCACCATCAAGTTGAAGAAGTCATTTGCAAAACCGAGGAATCCATGAAGGAGCGTTACCCCCATCTTTTCGAGCAGGTATGAGTGAGTTACGAGGTCGTAACCTTATTTTTAGGGGGGGCGAAGCGAGTACGCAAAAACAAGATTTCTTACATTTTCCTTATACTTAGAAAATTACTTCGATTTAATGACTATTAGTTAGCTTTTGTTTTTGTAAATTAGAACACCTTGGATAGTAAATATCGAGAATTAGAGACCTTATGGAGTCGGGTGTGAACTTCGGGGACGAATTTCGTTTTAAGGAGGGAAGATTGTAACATATCGACTTTACTTAGGCCTGTACTCGGGCGTGTATCATCACACTCGGACGAGTGGTCATAGCACTCAGCCGAGTGGCCTGACCGAGTAACTTTTCTGACCTGGTCCTAGTGGTTTTAGACTTGGCCATGTGAAAGGGGTCACTCGATCGAGTGACTCAGACAGGTGGTTTAGGATGTGTGGTTAGTGGTGGAGCCCTTGAAAGGGACTAAACATTGGGGAAAATATGATCTTATCCCCTTAATCTCCCCTCATCCTCTCACAACATTACTTTTAAACAAACACAAAATCCTTACTACCTTATCCTCTCAAAACCACCACCATTATTCATCCTCTTCCATGTGTAATTTCCATTATTGAAGCAACATTGTTACTTTAATACTCCGTATTTCTTTGGCTTGGGCACTCGATCGAGTAGCTTGTACTCGATCGAGTGTTTGGTGCACTCGGCCGAGTACTTGCTACTCGACCGAGTGTTTTGTTGGGACGGTCTTACAGATATTCTGATCTTTCTAGAGTGTGAACACTCGGTCGAGTACTAGGAGTAATTGACCGAGTTGGCTGCACTCGATCGAGTGCTTCAGGTACTAGACCGAGTGTCATTTAAATTCACGGAAACCGAGCGGTTAGATTAGGGTAATTAGGGGATGATATATATTAAATCATTTCTTCGTTAATCACTCATAAAACATCATTTCTACCCTAATCATTTCCCCTAATCACTCTAATCACCTTTGAGCATAGTATTGGTTCGTTCGGTCATCGGTTTCTCCTTGTGCACACTTCTACTTGTTGTAAGTACTCGCCATTTTTATTTATGCTGTGTTTTTAAGTATTGTCTTAAACACTAGATCAGTTTTGGATTAGGGATTTAAGTTGTTGATTGGTAATCATTGATAGTGACAGCGATTATCATTGTTATTCTAGGTGACGACTTCGTAGATGATCAATTTTAGTGCTTGCCTGATTGGATTCGTTGTAGCTTTCGAGGTAGGGTTTCCTACTCAGTAGTTGCCAATGTATTGTTGAATATTGAAATGCTATAATGTGATGGTGTGTGTATTGTGATGTTGATGAAGATATTGTGACGGTGGTGATGTGGTGGTTGTGTTATTTTTTGTGGGGCCGTTGGGAGACGGTCTCACCCTCATGATTCGCCCCTCGTGGCTCCCGTCACGAGGGGGATGTGCACATTAAGGAAATGAGTTCTCTCGTGCGTTGAGCAGGGCTTAGGTAGGGATTAGCTGCGGTTCCCCACTGGCGGAGCGGACTATTCGTTGCGATGGATTGTCTATGTGTTGATGTTGGTGTTGGAGAGTGAAGGTGATGATGTTGGATTGTTGTATGTTATTATGTTGGCATTTATCTGTTGTGCATTACTGACCTTTTGCTTTGTTGTTCTCTTGTCTTGCTGTGATCCATTTGATGTGTGGAGACTGGTGAGCAGTGTCTTTAGCAGGTGATTATGCTTAATATTGCGCATGGGAAGAGGATGGGGATCACCTGGCTTAGTCGTTTGATAGCTTCCGTAGTGTCTTAGTTTATTAAACTTTCATTCTTCTGCTATGGTACTTTAGATTATTGTAACCATTTTTATGTTGGGATTTGAGATTGTAACCGTTAAACTGTTTACATTTAATAAATGTTATTTTATGGTCCTTTTGATATGTACTACATCGGGTAACCGAGGCTGTGGCACCCTTGGTTGCTAGGGAAGGCCTTGCTAAAGGCTCATTGGTAAGTGGGGGGGTTACAAAGTGGTATCAGAGGGACGATTTTGGAACATAAAACCAATGAACCTAATGAACGTAGGGTGTCAAATAAAATGAACCCGGGTAGGGATTATTAGGAGCTACCGCAAAGTCTGGGAGACGTCCCAAAGATCGCATTATTGCCCTTGCAATCTCTAGCTGGTCACTTGGGTAGAAGTAGGAGGGGTGCAATGATTGTGTTTATTGTTTCCTATTAATGCATAGTGTATTCGTATGTTGTATGAGGTTGACGGATGTACAATTGGTTGATGATGTGATGTTGATAATATGATGTTCGATGGTGTAAGTGACGGGAGTATGATAGTAGTGTAATGTTTTATGGCATATGCTACGTGTTGAGCTATTGTATATGCTTATAGTATGTTAAACTTGGGGAATTCGGAGTGTGTGTCGCATGACTCGACCGAGTGGTGCAGAGAACTCGACCGAGTGCAGTGCACTCGATCGAGTGTCTTTGGCGCTCGATCGAGTTTGTTTTGATAAAAGTTTCTGCCAATTTTAAGGTCACAACACTCGACCGAGTAGTGTGAGTACTCAATCGAGTGTACACACTCGATCGAGCGATAGTTACTCGACCGAGTGTTGGGGTCTGTTTAATTGGGGTACATTCTAGAGTTGTGGTACTCGGTCGAGTATAGTAGGGACTCGATCGAGTGGAGCGTGCTCGGTCGAGTGCTTAAGTGACTCGGACGAGTGCATTGCTGGAAAGGTTTCTGCCACAATCAGGAGTCTAGCACTCGACCGAGTACAGTGGGTACTCGATCGAGTGATTATGACTCAGTCGAGTGTGTTCCCTGCACTCGACCAAGTGTTTCTACTGGCAGGCGATTATTATTTGCGTCGTAGGCTTTGTGCTTCCGTTTGCTTTTACTATTGAAGTTTAAAGATAAGGCCAAAGAGACAATCGGTTTACGAAGCTAGGGCTAGTGATATGTCTACAGATGAGGTAGCATGGTTGCTAGAACAGTATGACACGGTTAACGAAGCACTTAAGAACATTGTTAAGGCTAGGGAGACGCCAGATGACTCAAGTACCCATAGTAATGCTTTTGCTCGTCACCGTCCGACCAAGTACGGAGGGACTGAGCCACCTCAGAAGCTGGAAAACTGGATCCGGGATATGGAGAACATCTTCGACGTTCTCAAATCCCCTGACAACGAAAAGACTAGTCAAGCCGTCTTCTACCATACTAATCAGGC
Organism: Silene coronaria; assembly: GCA_028566215.1. Lineage (NCBI taxonomy): Eukaryota > Viridiplantae > Streptophyta > Magnoliopsida > Caryophyllales > Caryophyllaceae > Silene > Silene coronaria. Next base: position 4,453 of record JAOWBH010140646.1, on the reverse strand, counting down.
TGGATTATGGTGGCATATAGAGCGTCAGGCTATGCACGACTTCTACGAAGAAGAGGGACATAATTACATTCCGTGGGCAGATTTTTGTAGGGATCTACGAAACAAATTCGTTCCTGAGCATGTTCAAGCTCAACTGAGGATGGAGTTTGAATCCTTCGTCGTGACAGATGAGATGACGGTGGCTGACTATTACATAATGTTAAATGAGCTATCGTCTTATGTAGAGGAGGAGTTGAAGCTGAGCAACAAGATGTTGGCACTTCGATTTAAAAAAGATCTAACACCTAAGATTATGCAAAGGTTACCAGCGGGGTTGAACAACGACGCGGAAGAGGTCTATAAGCGCGCTGGCAACGCGGAACGGTTAGGGAAGATGTACTTAGAAGCCGATAAGCGGGGAAATGAGAAGCAGAAAGCTGATAGCGATGGGGGTGATTACTCTAACTCTAAGAAAGGTAACTAGAACCGTGGCAAGTCCTATTCAGGAGGTTCAGGCTTTAGTGGTGGATCACAGTGGAACAGCAAGGGGACACGAAGTTATAACAACAGTTCGGGTCTAACTTACTTCAACTGTGGCGGTGTAGGCTCTAAGAGGCATAAGTGTATGAGTGGCAACGTGGTAAATTATCAGCGAGCTCAGCCGAGCAAATCGTATCGTTCACGGAGCATGGCTAGCAACCAAGTGTTGAATTGGTGGAGTAATCGGAATAATTCTAACAACGGAGGAGGTTCATATCAGCATCCGAATAACAATAATAGCAATCAGGGTTCGGCTGCAAAGCCTACTTCATCAGCTAGCACGGTTCAGGGAGCTCCGAAGAGCAGCGGAAAGCTATTCATGACGGATAAGCAGATGGCACAAGATGATGCGCAAGTTGTCACCAATACATTTCTGATTAACAACCAACCTACTTTTGTACTTTTTGATTCGGGGGCATCCCATTTATTTGTGTCTAGGAGTCATGCGTCAAAACTGAGGTTGGGGACTTATGAGTCAGTCAAGGATGAGGTGCGTATACCGTCGAAAGAGGCAGTTAATTGTACCAAATTATATAAATTTGTGTCCATGATTGCGGGAGGGGTAGATTTTCCTATCGACTTGTTTGAGTTTCCTTTGGATGGGTGTGAGGTGATTGCTGGGATGGATTGGTTGGGTAGATATAAGGTGAGTATTGATTGCCATCAGAAAAAGGTGTCTTTGAGAGGACCTAAGGGTATTAGAGTGTCTTACCAAGGGTTTGTAGTGCGACCAACGGTAAAAATTATAGCAGCTGTGACCTTGAAGTCCTATCTAAGGAAGGGCTGTCCTATGATTTTGTGCCATGTCCGGGATACTCGGGTGGAAGAGCCTTCTACATCTAGTATTCCGGTAGTGTACGAGTTCCTTGATGTCTTTACGGAGGAGATTCCAGGGTTACCACCGAAACGGGATATTGACTTTAGTGTGGAATTAAAACCGGTAACGGGACCTATCTCTAAGTTCCTGTAATGAATGGGACCGAAAGAGTTGGAAGAATTGAAGAAGCAGTTGAGTGAGCTACTCGATATGGGTTATATTCGACCAAGTGTTTCACCGTGGGGCGCACCAGTGTTGTTTTTCAAGAAGAAGGATGGGAGCTTGAGGTTATGCATCGATTATAGGGAATTGAACCACGTTACTGTGAAGAATAAGTATCTGTTCCCTAGGATCGACGACCTATTTGATCAGTTGACGAGAGCCGGAGTGTTTTCAAAGATTGATTTGAGATCGGGGTACCATCAGTTGCGGATTCGAGACAGTGACGTTTCTAAGACAGCATTTCGATCGAGATATGGTCATTGTGAGTTCGTGGTGATGCCGTTTGGTTTAACTAATGCACCAGCTGTATTCATGGATCTGATGAACTGAGTCTTCAGCCAGTACTTAGACCGATTCGTGGTGGTATTTGTTGACGATATCTTGGTTTATTCGAGGAATAGGGAGGAGCACGCCGAACATTTAAGGATTGTTTTGCAGACTTTGCGAGACAACCAGCTTTATGCTAAGTTGTCGTAATGTGAGTTCTGGCTCGAGAAGGTGGCCTTTTTGGGGCATGTGATTTCTAAGGAAGTTGTAGCCGTAGATCCGAGTAAGATCGAAGCAGTGTTGAATTGGGTAGCACCGAAGAATGTAGCTGAAGTTCGGAGTTTCTTGGGTTTAGCGGGCTATTACCGTCGATTTGTGAAAGACTTCTCTAAGATCGCGAGAATTATGACAGCTTTGATGCGGAAAGATACTAAGTTTCGCTGGGATGAGAGTTGCGAGCAAACGTTCCAAACCTTGAAGAAGCGTTTGATCTCAGCTCCTATCTTAGCCTTGCGGGAGGGGAGCGAGAATTTTGAGGTATATACTGATGCTTCAAAGTGTAGATTGGGTTGTGTGCTTATGCAGAATGAGAGAGTTACAGCTTACGCATCGCGACAATTGAAACCGCACGAGGTGAAAAATCTTACTCATGATTTGGAGTTGGGTGCGGTGGTATTTGTGTTAAAGATTTGGAGACACTACTTGTACGGAGCGGCATTTAAGGTGTTTTCAGTTCATATAAGTTTGAAGTAAGTATTCATTCAGCGTGATTTGAATATGCGACAGCGGAGGTAGATGGAACTGATAGGTAACTACGATATGGAGATCATCTATCATGAGGGTAAGGCGAATGTGGTAGCAGATGCGTTGAGTAGAAAGAGTATTCATTCCTTGTGCACTGTGATGTCCTTTATGAAGCTAAGGGGGGAGGTGGGAAGTTTGGGAATTTGCATGATCCGGAAAGGTGATACCATTAGTGACTTGACCGTGGAACCTGAGCTTTATGACACAATTTGCGTTAAACAATTGAATGATCCTAAGATTAGATCTTGGAAAGAGATGGTGGAGAGAGGTACTACTTCGAGATTCTCCATTCGTGCTGATGGGAGTGTCCAATTTGATAACAGATGGTGTGTTCCCGGCGACAGTAAGATAAAGAAGATTATTTTGACTGAAGCTCATCGTACTCCGTATTCCATCCATTTGGGTGGGGACAAGTTGTACAAAGATCTAAAGAAGGATTTTTGGTGGTCGGGGATGAAAAAGAAGGTAGCTGAGTTCGTAGCCCGGTGTTTGACTTTCCAGAGAGTTAAGGGGGAACAGCGGCGACCACAAGGGAAGATTCAGTCATTAGATGTACCGATGTGGAAATGGGAGTCGATTTCGATGGACTTTATCATGGGGTTGTCGCGATCGCAAAAGGGTAATAATATGATGGTGATTGTCGACAGGTTAACTAAGTCAGCTCACTTCATTCTGATGAAGGATACTTGGACCAAAATTGAGTTGGCACTTGCATATAAGAAGAATGTCGTGAAACTCCATGGTACACCACTAGACATCATTTCAGATAGAGATGCAAGATTTATTTCGCGATTTTGGCACGAGTTGCAAGAATTGATGGGCACCACGTTGTAGATGATTACAGCGTTCCATCAGGCTACAGACGGTCAGACGGAACTGACTATCAAGACCTTGGAGGATATGTTGAGAGCTTGTGTGATGGAGTTCGGGGGTTCTTGAAAGGATCGCCTTGATCTGATTGAGTTCTCCTACAATAACAGCTATCACACGAGTATTGGTGTGGCTCAATTTGAGGCTTTGTATGGGCGAAAATGTCGCAGTCCGATGTGTTGGCATGATAGTTCAGAAACTGTGGTCTTGGGACCACTGATGGTGCAGGATATGATCGAACAGGCGCATTTGATTCGCCTGAAAATGAAAGCAGCACAAGATCGCCAAAAGAGTTTTACAGACCTACACCGTCGGGATGTCGAGTTTATGGTTGGTGACAAGGTACTGTTGAAATTGTCACCTGTGAAGGGTGTAATGCGATTTGGTAAGAGAGGCAAGCTGAGCTAGAAGTTCATCGGCCCTTATGAGATTTCGGATAGAGTCGGGGAAGTGGCTTATCGTTTAGCACTTCCACCATCCCTTGATCGGGTTCATAATGTATTCCATGTGTCCTAGTTATGTCAGCGACCCGACACATGTACTTGAGGCTGAGATGATAGAGTTGGATAAAGCACCCACTTATGTTGAAGTGCCTAAAGAGATCTTAGACAAGATGGTGCGCAAAATGAGAACCGGTGAAACTTTGTTGGTTAAGGTGTTGTGGACCAATCACAACGTCGAGGAGGCTACATGGGAGACGGGGGAGTTTATGCAAGAGCGCTAAACACATCTTTTCGATCAGGTACGTTTGGTTATAAGGACGTAACCTTCTTTCTTTAGGGGAGTAGGAGATGATCGCGTCGTGTTTTAGTATGTATTTGGTCGAGTTGGAACCACTTTTGAGCAATTGCTAGTGTCATTGTGTAAGTTTTAGGGTCTATGTAGCGGAGAGTGTTGGTCTTATGCTGGTTGAGTATTGAGCAAAGTGTGACCTTCGAGGACGAAGTCCGTTCC
>JAOWBH010140645.1:0-22257 GCA_028566215.1 Silene coronaria | reverse complement strand
TTCGGATTTGTGGTGACTGCCATAATGCGATCAAGTACATTTCTAAACTGACTCAAAGAGTGATTATTGTGAGAGACCTTAAGAGATTCCACCATTTTAAAAATGGTGAATGCTCATGTGGCGATTTCTGGTAACATTTTTTTAAGCAAGTCAGATTTTGGCCGTGGTTTGTGCTCGACCGTTGGATGATCTGAATTTTTCTGCAAAATGAAATTTTGAAGGAACTAATGGGGCTGCAGCAAACTTCTCTTATTTATCGAGTGCTTGGCTTGAAATCCGCCTAGCCAAACAAAGTCCATATGAAGGTGCAATTATAGGTGCAATTATAGTTTATCCTTATATTTCTCCTGGAAGAGTTGCCTATTTTGGATTTCGAGTACATTCATGTGGACCTCTAGAGGCTGGTCCTGCAAAGGGCAAAGGAAGGAAAACTGTTTGGCAGTCGCTCTAAGCATGTACACTTTCAGAGGTCAGGAGTTACACACGCCACACGGGGCAGTTGAGTTTTGCTGGTCTCACATATTGCATTTCTGTTCAATCTATTTATCGGCACACCAAGGGCGTGAAGCAGGTTAGTGTGTATCCCCTTTTACCCTGGATTGTTTAGAAGAGCTCAAGATATCGGCAAATTTCTGGTACACATACTTGTTAAGATTTATTAATAAAGGAAGTATTTTAACTTGTTAGAGATGAACTGGTGCTGTGATTATTCTAGTTCTATTCGACAGTCGGCATATTAGATGCTGCACTGCTGCTCTTAAAAATAAGGACATCTGGGGAACCTTTATTTAGGTGAAATGACCTTGAAAATACAATTTACCCTATATTAATGTAGCTTTGTGATGGAAGACTGGAATTTTTAACTATTTAACTTTGTTCTGGGAACTTCTCAATTTTCACCCTTTATCATGCAACAGGAGATGTGTATCATATATCATTGTACATATAATACGCATGACGTTGACAATTGACACACTCTCCCTCCCAATCAATTGTTTACCTTTGCGTTGTTTTGTTATACAGGCAATTAAAACAAAGGTAAAATATTATCAAGATGTTAGATAAAGTAATTTGTACTCCATTGGAGCTCTTAAATTGCAATGTCATTTTATTCTATTCATTCGTACAATCATACTATAAAGTATAAAGTACTTGTATAAAGCTAATGATTAATGAATTCTTTTTCATAGTCTGTGACGACTTTCACTAAAGCAAACATGAAATAAACGTTATAGCATAGATAGAACATAAATTAATTATAAGACTAATATAAGATAGTTGACAAGATTGTCTGATTTCCCAGATTCTTAGCATCAATGGCGAATGTATGGGAACGGTTAACCTTTGTGCTACAATAGGAACCACGCAATATGTTACATTATCTTTAGCACATGCATGATATTCTTCACACAACAAAATATTTTCTAGAACTTTTTGACATATATAAGTAGTGTCTTTGGTATCATATTCCTCTCATAACCCTAAGTTAAAGTGAAGTTGATAGTCATGGGAAGCAAAGGCAACTGGGGAAGGGTCCGGAGCTCTCTGAGATGGATGCCAAAGTTTAAGAAGATTCCTCTGAGTGAAGAGCAACTAAGGCGGGTTTTCATTGAGCATGATAAAAATGGTGACGGGCACCTTGATAGGGATGAGTTGAAGGAAGCATTCCGGACACTTGGTGCTCGTGTTCCGGCTTATAGGGCTGATCGGGCCCTCCATTATTCGGATATTGATATGGATGGTACCATTAATATTGAGGACGAGCTCGACCACCTTCTTTCTTATGCCCGCCATTATGGTTATGCCCTTGATTAAGTACTGAATTAGTATTGAGTTGTAGAAAATAGTGTCAAGTGTCTAGGGAGAGTCATCAAAGTTGTACTCCAGTTAGCTTGATCTTGGTGGTGAAAATAAGAGTGTGATTTTCTGAGTCCGTAGTCTGATCGTGTTCTTGACTTACTTAGCTTGTATTTCCTGAATTTACTAATTAATAGTACCATTTAAATTGATTGAGCCGATCCCAAATCATGTTGGGATCAAATCGTTGTTGTTGTTGTTGTTGTTAAGCCGCTGTATTCTAAAGTCTATTGACATTGGCTCTTTTTTTTTTTACTGAGCTAAAGTTTGAACAATAGTAATATTACTGTGTATTTTCTGCAATGGCAAGATCTACAAAGTTTTAAGATCTTTCACTTTTAACCTGTTTAAGCTTCAGAAATTTAATACAAACTAGTCATTTTCTAGATCTATCAACCCCATTGATTTCGTTGAAGGCCTGCATGGACACCGTTGCGTACATTTGATCCCGTTATCCCGCTTACTTCAGTTGAAGTTCGGAGTGGGAATCGTTTTACAGATGCTTGTTTCATGAACCAATATACCAGACTTTCCGAAATCCCAAAGTTGAAGTAGATGCATGTTTTTAAGGTAAATAGTTAAGTACATAGGTTATCTAGAATAATAGGACATTTGATCTACATTTACTTAATTGTCTAATATTTTGTGAGGCTAAAATAATACCAAAATGTATATTTGTGAATTACACCCATTTTTACTGTATATCAATTTATGGAAGTATGGAAGATAAAATTAGTGGAAGACATTGTTTGGGGGAAATGAAGTGAGAGAAAAATGACAGTTATTCACCTTCCACTCCCCTCCTTTACGCATTTTCTATTCTTTCATTTTCCATTCTTAGGTTTCAAAGACACAAAACACAAATGTTTTATGCAAATAATTAATTAACGTAATTATCATTTGATTATTTTTCTTTTGTGTAAAGCATATTTGGGTTTGGACAAGGATCAGCGACCAACCTTTTTGCATGGTGGGTTAGAACTGAAATCCCAGGTAAATTTCCATTTAATCAGTCTTTTGTTAGACGGTTTTATACGATTAATGTGTAAAACCGATCTAACTACCAGAAAATCATGGTCCATATTGATAAAAAGGTGGTTATTAAACTAAACCGTTTTAGAATGTAGTAATTGTGTAAGACCGCCTTCCACAGCTAATTGTGAATTTCATTTGACTCTTGGATTTTTTTTTGAAGCTATAATATAGTTGCATTAATGTCTATTTTCTTGTAAAATTTCCGAATATTCAAAACAAGTCCTTCAAGATTAATGAGTGTTCAAGGTATTAAAAATTGCAACTTGTTATTGTTGTCAAATACTACGAATTTATGAACTTCTCTTCCTATGTCTGCTTTTAAGATGGCATTGATAATGATCTTGTCTTGTAATACACCTGTATATACCCTACCTGCAAACAGCCCTGAATTGTATAATATTTCATTATTGTCTGAAAAAGTCAACAATGTCAATGTTTTTCTTTGCTATCAATGTTGTGTCTAACGTAGCAGAAGATAGGTGAGTGCAAAAAAAGAAAAATCACATAGCGTGAATCTTTTGGGGGGTAATGTTGTCGTTGTAGTGTGTTATTGTTCTGTCTCGCAAGATTATGCTCAAATTTCCTTGGTTTGTGCATGAAATAAGTCCTGGAAAAAGCCGCCCCAAAAGGGTTTCTCATTTGTTCCTTGTTGTGCAAGGGGCTTAAAGGCTACGGTCAACAGGAAGGAAGGTAGGAGGAGAGGCCGAGGGGCTTTGGGGTGAAGGTGAGGGCTGAAAGATGGTCTCGGAAAATGGGGATCACGAGGTGGTGCGAGGGAGTGCACAGGGATCGGATGCTCGTCAGGAGAAAATATGCGTGTCAGTGAGATTAAGGCCTCTAAATGAGAAGGAAATTCAGAGCAATGACTTTGCTGATTGGGAGTGCATCAATAATACCACTATCTTATTCAAGAACGTCCTTGGGGAACGGTCCATGTATCCCAATGCTTATAACTTCGGTAAGAATTCACCTCAATTATTGAGTTTCTGTTGTTAATCATCATTTAACAGGTACCCGTTTTTGGTTGTAAATGGAGGCAAAATGTATTTTTCCATCCTAACGGTATGCAAACGAGGTCATGTGTATTATCTCTCATGACTTTACCAGGTAAAACAAACCTGAAAGGCCGAAATTGGACACACCGACATGGGTTTTGTCTTAACCCAAACGCTGATAGCCGGATATCTTTCATACAATATTAAATCCAACAAATGCACCTATGCAGTGAACTTCTTATCAAGTCGTCGTAACAAAGGAGTAGTTAAGATTTGTTTTTTTCTAATTGAATTTTGTGTAATGGGCGATAGACAGAGTATTTGGGAACGATTGTTCGACAAGGGCAGTCTATGAGGAGGCTGCTAAAGAAGTTGCTCTATCAGTCCTTAATGGCGTTAACTGTGAGTCAGTTTCTCCTTTCTGATTTTCTTTGCTCTCAACTTCTTGGCACTCTTTTATCCGAGTGCATTGAAACATACGATTCTTTGTCAAATAGCAAGCGTCTTTGCATATGGACAAACAAGCAGTGGGAAGACATTCACAATGAGTGGGATAACACAGTATGCTGTAACAGACATATATGATTACATGGAAAAGGTACTCAGAACATAGTTCATCTGAAAATCGCTAAAATATGAATGATTTGCTAACATGGAGATGCATTTTCTGACTATTGAACAGCATAAAGAGAGGGAATTCGTGGTGAAATTCTCAGCTATTGAAATCTACAATGAAAATGTTAGGGACCTCTTAAGTCCAGATCCTACTCCTCTGAGATGCTTGGATGACCCTGAGGTAAGTATTTAACAGTCACCTGTGCAAGCTTCTGTAGTTACAACACGAACCCTAGATACTTCATTATTCACAAATTGGTGCCCAACACATCCGTCTGTTTGACACTAGCAGTCGAGTCTGAGTAACATAAAAGACAACTAATACTAAAAAACTGGCCTATATTGACAGAGAGGGACAGTTGTTGAGAGACTAACAGAGGAGATTCTGGAGGATAAGAGCCATCTTCTCGAGCTCATTGCTGTCTGTGAAGGTAATAGCGATATTGCTGAACAACATTTTTAGCTTTTAGGAGTACTATTAATTATCTTAGGTTGAAATGATTTTGATCATGTTTTTCTTTTTTCTTTTTTTTTTTGTAGCACAAAGACAAACAGGAGAAACTTGTCTAAACGAAACAAGTTCTAGATCTCATCAAATCCTTAGGCTGGTATGCTGTTGTCTTTCTAACTGACCCTCTTTTGGTTTCTACATTTCCTTGTGATATATTTTGATCATAAAGTTTCTGAAATCCTTCAGACTATTGAAAGCTCTGCTAGACAGTTTGGAGGTGGAAATTCAAGCATGCTTACAGCAAATGTGGTACGCCAATCTGTTTTCTTAGCCTTAAGAGACTAATCATCACAGGTGCGAAAAAAAACATAATCTTAACATTTAAACTGTATATTCTGATATAGAACTTCGTAGATCTAGCTGGAAGTGAGCGTACTTCTCAGACATTGGCAACTGGTACAAGACTGAAAGAAGGTTCCCACATAAATCGAAGTTTGCTAACCCTTGGAAAAGTTATACGCAGTCTGAGGTTTAATGCACTTCTTACCATAATTTAGTATATTCAAGCAAGATATTTGAATGTGTGAGAGTTAATGCAATTACGTCGAAAATGCAGCAAAGGTCGAAATGGACACGTTCCTTACCGAGACTCCAAGCTAACACGCATACTTCACAATTCATTGGGAGGCAATGCCAGGACTGCAATAATCTGCACAATGAGCCCGGCTCACAGTCATCTGGAACAAACTAGAAACACACTGTTATTTGCAAGCTGCGCCAAGGAGGTGAGCACCAACGCACGGGTGAATGTAGTGATGTCTGACAAGGCCTTGGTGAAGCAACTAAAGAAAGAGTTGGCAAAATTAGAAAGTGAACTAAAGACTATTTCATCAGTCTCCAAAGTGAGTGATGTTACTTCAGCTTTGAAAGAAAAGGAGCTTCAGATTCAAAAAGTGAGCAACTCCCTTTTATTAGTACTCATTTGTGTATCTTATCGAATAATTTATAGAGTTTTTCTATTCGTCACTCACTAAATAGTGCATGAATCAGTTTTGAATCTTTCTTTTGTGTGAGAAAAGGGTTTCGTTTCTAATTGCGCACTATTCTTTTGCTTTGAAATATGATCGATATAGAGCAAAATGACTCACTAAACTGTTTGCACTTCTATATTACGAATTAGCAATTTGACTCCCTCATTAGTCTTCCATAGGCAGGACTCATCAGGAGTCTTACAAGAGTTGGAGTAATATTGTTGTTGAAATAAGATGACATTCTTGTTTATTCAAGAACTAGCATGAAATGATTTAGTGAACTAAATTGTTTACTTGTCCCATGTGACTTGATTTCCACTTTCTTTTTTCCAATTTGTCTTCATACTCAGATGGAGAAAGAAATGAAAGAAATTAGTAGGGAACGTGATCTTGCACAATCAAGAGTAGAAGAACTGCTACGATCTACAGAAAGGCGGCAGTTTTCAGGACAGCTGGATGATACTTCCTCCAGCCATTATACTTCGGAATCAAGGGAGAGAATTTCATGGCTAGATGATTCATCAGGAACATCAGATACATCAGATTACCAGCGGCTAGATGTGGATCTGAGTCATCTGACTACATCTGACTCCTTTCAGTATCTTGATGAACACATTGATTTAGAATCTGCCACTCAACAATCTGATCTTCTGGAGAACTATGAATCCTTACCTGAGCCTCTTGGCCACGCAACAGTGGATCTTTCCACTTCTGATGACAACTCTTGTCAATGGGAGGAAGATAGTTGCAAGGAGGTTCGTTGCATTGAAGTTGAAGTAACAAGCGTCAATAAGGAAACCCGATTATCAGATTCTTCAATGGTTTTTGCACCACAAGTTACAGAAAAGGAAATAAGAAAGGCAAAAGATGAGGACAAGATAGATGTTTCTGAGAAAAAGCATATTATATCAGCTGAAAAAAGGAAAGAAAGTGAGTCTCCGGACTCAGAGAACGAAACACTGTCAACTGATAAAGTTCATGTTATACCAGTACCAGCTGAAGAAAAGGAAGAGTACATAATCATATCGTCTGGAAATGAGCACGGGAGAGAGACCCACGTTTCTAATGGAGAGTGTGAGGCACCAGTGGCTGAGAAAGAGTGCAGAATATTACCCGAAGAAAAAGACAGAGACAAGGAAGAGGTAGATCAGGCTAACTCTGAATACGAAGCACTGGTAAAAAGGATCAAGGAACTGCAAAAGACCATTGACTATCTAGTCAATAGAAACCCTGTTGCATTCCACTCTCCTCCCGTGGAATCAGATAAATGGATTAGTAAAGGATTGAACTTGAGTAGGAGTAGAAGTTGCAAGGCAGCTTTAACTACGATTTCTGCCGGTCCTACCTTTGAAAGGATGGTGAAACATCATAGGGATCAATCTTTTGGTGGATTTGACATGGGGGCTATCTCAGAAAGACCAAAGGGCTTGCCTAGAGCATCCGATATGAAAGATGTGAACATTGGAAATCCATCTAGACTAGGGATTCCAACAACTGTTAGGGTTGCTGTAAGGAATGAAATGGAGCAGGATGTGGTGCATTCTGATCTAACTGACATGTCCAGCATTGCAGAAACAAATGAAGATATTAAAGATGGTTCTGATAATCAATTGGAATCAGAAAATGTGAGTATTTTGTATAATTTCGTTTTCATTCTTAAGTACGGTAGATCTCTTACTCTCCAATTTTCCGACTCACTTAAAATAAAACATTCCTGTGGTCGGCAGTCCTATGATTAAGTCATTTAACTATAATAATTATCTCGTCCTGTAAAAATCGGGTCTAGTCTCTAGTATCTGTATGTGTAAAGTATATAAAAGATGCATTAGCAAATTGTTTACCCAAATATATGACACAAATTGTTTCATTTTTAGTGAATGCTTTCGGTCTGGATTATGTATTGTAAAGGCAAAATGCCCAGTGAACTACTTGTGCTTTTTATTTTTGAAGTGGCAGTCCCTCGATGCAATTTTTGACACAATTTTCATTATGGGTCATCCAAAACAGTTACCGTGTGTTGTTAATACAGGATTAGATAGTACATTTGACCCCCTTACCTTGCCATTGGTAGCTAACTTCCGGTGACTGATCTAGTTTGCGGGTTTTTTTGCAGGATGGTACAATAGATGAGGAGCCAGAACCAAAGTACCTTGAAAGTAATGAACATGTGAGAGACATAACTTCATATGGGATGAAGGAAAGAGACTGCATGTCGGACGGGACACCGAGCAGTTTGCAAACCCCAGTGAATTGGACGGAAGAATTTGAGACAACGCGCTTCCGAATCATTCAACTTTGGCACGGTTGTCATATACCCTTAGTCCATAGAACCTATTTTTACTTGCTTTTCAAAGGTGACCCCTCTGACAAGCTTTACTTGGAGGTTGAGCTCCGACGATTGTCTTTCATCAAGAACAGATTTGATCAAAACCAGAAGATTGTCATAGATGGTCAGATTTTCACACCTTCCGCAAGGTATCATCTTTTATGTTCAATTTTGCATGCTTTATCATTGACTATGACACTGCTCCGTAAAACTGCTGTCAGTGAATGAACATTTTCTGGTGTCCTTCACCTTCAATCCTTGACAATAGTAATGTTGTATTCTATACTATAAAAAATCATACTCTTTTAATACTTTTAAGGCTCAAAATTGGACAAAGTGCACAAAAAGTCGAGTCATTTTCAAGACCACCTATGTTTTTTTGGCCTTAAAAGGAGTCACAAGCTTGATGCAGACAGATTTTGAACCTCGGTCATGACTCACATGCTTATCAGCTAAGCTGGTTGACATCTGGGAAGTTCCTTGTATATAGATTTACCGAACTTCCACAATGTGTGATTTTAACCTGCAAAGGAAGCTTGATTATAAAATGAGAATAATGTGGTGATGTTTGATGAAACAGCATGAGGGCATTGAATCAAGAAAGAGATATGCTGATGAAGCAAATTTACAAGAAGATCCCAGTTGAAGAGAGAGCGACCGTCTTTGCCACATGGGGTATCGCGATGAACAGCAAGCAGCGGAGACTACAACTAGCTCGACGCCTATGGAGCGAAACCAAGGACATGCAACATATCAGGGAGAGTGCTGACCTTGTTGCAAAGCTGGTTGGTTTTGTTGATGACGGTCAAGTGCCAAAGGAGATGTTTGTCGGTCCCAGCCTCACTCCTAAAACTATTTTAAATCGCAGAACGTATTCCTGGAAATAGGCCATCTGATCTTTTGTAGCCTAGAGCCCTAGACCTTCTCAATCTTTCATGTATAGCTCATATTTTTCATTTTTCATCTCCTCTCGCGTATTCGTATGTACTCCCCAGGAAAAATGTTGACTATAGTTAATTGATGTGAACCCCATATGTTTAATCGTTGTTGGTTATTAGATTTGCTAATCCGCTTTAAACAATGGTTTTATTTCGCAATCTGTACAGTGTACACTTGGATCTTTCATTCTCAGTGACTAGTAAGCTTCTATTAAATCGAATAAACATCTGCTTTAACTAGGAAATGCAGCCAGCTTCAGTGCATTTGCGTGATGGACTCTCAGTGTCACAGGCATACAATATTTCTGGAGTTGCTGTAGTGAAATTAATACCTGCCATGTACTAGCTTCAGTTCATATGTTGATACACGCAACACCTAGTACGAGCTATAACATTGATACAATATAGAGTAACATTGATAACAAATGAGCTCCAATGACCACCAAAGTTATAAGGAGTGCCTGGGCACCCAATGAATTAACAACCTCAATTAACATGTGTTACAATAAACAAATAAATACTTGAAAAACGATATTAATCACCAAATGAATCTGTTGAACTGTTACAGTTGTTCAAAGTTTTCAAACTGAATCTCCATATCCAGGAGAGGAAAGATATAAATAATGATACAGCATAACTTTATTTTGAGGAGAAACTAACTAGTAATGCTACAGTCTGGTAAAATGTCCCAAAAATGGTCAATTACCATAAAGCAAAAGAATAACAATTCTTCAACGGAAGAGAAACCAATTCACATGCCAAGTAATCTTTATCTGCCCGGAAGAGAAACCAAATGAATACAGCTCTCGTTTAGTCAGCTCTTGACTGGCCAGCACGGGAAGAGAGGATGATTCCAACAATGAGACCATACAAAGCCAGAGCTTCAGCAAAAATGAGAATCAAAATCATTCCTACAAAAAGCTTGGGCTGTTGTGCGTTTGCTCTGGAGAAACCAACATATATCCATTAGAAAGACGAGCAAAAATTTGAGACAGATGTCCATGCAAAAATTTCATCAGATTGTCTATAAAGTAAAGAGAGAAATAACTCAAAATGAAACTAATGCTCTCAGTTTATAATAAGCCACACAAAAAAAATACTTGTGTAAACAAGAATAACATCTTCAAGCATGTAAAAAGTAATCAACCTAAGATTTTTTCACTTTTTTTTTTTTATAGATGGTACTCTTCATCTCAAATGAAAGGTTAGTAACCCTAGCATTGTGTAACTTGCGATTCCCCAACAGCTGGTAAAAACACAAGAATCCTCGTAACTTACTGTCATACATTAAGCATTCGTTGAATAAATATATGGAACAAATGTTCAACCAATAGTTAAGTGCCAAGGTTCACAAAACATAATATGAGCTTGTTCGTCGCCAACAATCAGATAAAGACCATTTGTCGAGGACCAAAGGCTATCAGGGCTTATGAAAAATTTCTGTTATTTTATAAAAATCACTAAAAATCTAAATGGTGATAATGCAAGATGTGAGCAAAAGAAGATGGTGACAGTTGAGTATTGTTGTAAGCACATTTTCCTATTTTTATTCTATTTGTGGATTGTAGCTTTCAAAAGTTTTCTTTGGTCACGTCGACTAGGCATATAGCTAACAGTTAAGATATAGAATCTCCTCTCAAAGAGAATTCATTAGAGATGGTCCAGGAATTGATCATCGCATTTTCACAGTCTACACCCAAAAACATGTTCCTAAAGTCATACTTCTGAAATATCAGGCGGCTTGAATGGGAGGATGTGGTAAACAACGGTAATAAATTTGAAGTAATGATGATAATTGAGTACATTATATGATAAAAATACATTCACATTCTGTACATCTAATACCCTAAATGTTCTCAATCTTTTCAAGTTGTATCATATCATATCAACACTTAAGGTTGTATAAAGTTTTGCGATGTATCGAGATCCAGAAACAAAACTGTATATCTTTATAAGACAAGATCAACACAATGTTTCCACTAATTGAACAAAAGCAAAGTCAAAATGTAACAATCCAGCTATTCCTAACACTTGGAGCACTTAACATAGCTGACTTCACAAAAACAATAATACTACAAGAGACCAAATCTACAAGATACACCCAAATTATCGCTAGTTACCCAATTACAACAGCAAGAACATTTCCATGACGATATAACACTATACCAAAAGTTCAATAAACCATAAACCATAAACATCAAATTTCAAATGCGAATAGAACAAGCCACAATCAACATCAACAACAAAGCCATATACGCAAACTAATTTTGAGTGGGATAACAAGAACCATTACAATTCACAGTAGCATTGAAGATACATATATATCATTAGCCTCTCAATACGAAATTCAAATTTACCCGTATCATAAAGTTCTATAGCGAACAATCACGTGACAGACAAATTCACATACATACAAAATACCAATCAGATCAACCAAACAGCCAAAAGTTGATAAAAAGAGTACCTAACACCGGCATCTCCGACAACACCGATGGCCATACCAGCAGCCAAACCCGAAAGACCACAGGCAAGACCAGAAGAAAGATGAGCATAACCATCAAAGAGGTAGTAAGACTTGGCCTTAGGGTTAATTCCGGTACTAATAATAACAGCAATAATTAAACCGTAAATACCCAACACTCCCGCCATAACCACTGGCACAATCGATTTCATCACCAGCTCGGGCCTCATAACTCCCATTGACGCCACCCCTACTCCACTCTTCGCTGTCCCGTAGGCTGCTCCCATACCTACGCACATTCAAATTGATCATTATTGTACACCCTATTCAATTAAAAGTCTTCAATTTTTATTCAAATCCAGAAATTGGAGTCAATTTCAACATTTCTTTTCCTCGGGTCATGGCACACAACAATATCTCTACCAAATATTTCCCCGTCTCAATCATTTATTTACTCTTTTATTCGATTAAAAGTCGTCAACTTTTAGTTATATCCAAAAATTGGCATCAATTTCGTTATTTTCATCAATTGGGTGTACGATGACGTATCACTACTTCCGTCTCAAACATTTATTTTATAATTTTTTATTCATCGTGAAAGCTAATTTAATCAAATATAAACAAATGATAGGGAGGGGGTGGGGATCCGTTATAATAATATTAATGTAAAACCGGCCCACAGAAGACTAACTAGACAGATTAAACATCCGATCGCACTTAATATAGATATTGCGTTGACCGCCACATAGAGTTAAAGCTAGTGTTTAACTATAAATCCCGACCCCGCCACTAGTCTACTAAATTCCGACTCCGACACTAAAAGTGGAGATCTAGTAAAAAGAGGAAGACTTACAGGAGAAGACGAGGGCAGCAGCGGCGCCGAGGAAACCGAAGAAAGGGGCGATTTCATCGCCGTTGAATAATGTTGACATGATTTAGATCTGGGAGAAAAGGGGTTTGATGATCTCAAGTTGTTTTTGTTTTTTGGTTTGTTGCCGAAAAATCGATGAAGATTTATCGATTTTTCGGACGTGGAGGGATGTGTTGTTGAGAGAGGCTCTTATATAGGGTGTTTCATTGAGTATATAAAAGGAAGGTCCAGATGGGCCTGGATATTTGATCAGCTAAATTTGTTGCCGACTACTCTAATTGGACCCAAAATCTTGTTTCAAACCTACGATTTTCGTCTTTTCAATCATTTTATAGTCAAATGTAACCCCAACGATCCAACTAGTTTTACAACTCCTGATAACTTATTTTTCTAAAGCGGTGGCTGTAAAATGGTCTCAAAATCCCGTCTTTTGTTTGGAAAGACCAAATTGTCCGTTTTACGGGAGACAAACTGATGAACATTGGATTTTATCGGGTGGTTTCGAGTTTGAGTACTAATCGTTTTTTTAAAGAGTATTTTTCTTAATGAATGTAATATACTTATACAGTTTACATGAGAGAATGATATCAATATTCATTATTATTTTATTGACACTTATGGTGTTTGGTTTAGGTGTGTTTTTATCGGCATGTAATCAAGTTTAGTCCATGATACTTGGACACATCTACTAAGTCTGCATGATCTCACTAATCGATCAACCTCGCCCCTAACCTGAGCTAAGTCTTGACTTGCCTCGGCCTAAAGTTTAACCCGCCCTAACCGGTTGATTTTTGCTCGTTTATTTAGTAATTTCTCATCAAAACTTCTTAAAAATGGCAAATATACATGCCCTTAACATGAGCCAACCCACCCAACTTGTCTAAGGGCCAAGTAACTGAAGCAAGGAATAGGCTTGAAACAACCTCATGACCTTATCCTTCCCTACGGTTATGGAATCCATACCCGTGAGTGCGTGACCATGTCCAATTCAGATCAGGCTTACCCAGGGCCCTCTCCGTCCCTACACGACCCAAGCCCATTGGTTTTTCCCGTTTATTTATTCCATTTTATATAACTTTTTAAGAGGCTAATATATCAAAGCCTAACCCCCGTCCGCCTCAACTCAATTGTGGGTTAAATCAAAATTAGGCAGGCTTAAACTAGCCCAACTCAACCCAATCCTTAGACCATGTTTATCCATGAGTGTACTCCACCATGGTTGAGCATTTAAATATCATTATTTATTCACAACCCATTTCATCAAACTTATTCTAATTTTTGTATTTTTAACAAGACCTATCTTTCACTCAATTTTCTTACTACTCTATGTGTTACCCCACCATATTTAAAAACTATTTTATTTAACAACTAATTGACTTATATCCAATGAGTTATCCAATGAGTTAGTGACACATGGCAAAGTGTAAGGAGGTTAACAGAAGGTGGAGTGGGTGTGCAGAGAACCCAAATATGCAAAAGGTCTTGATGAGTTTGATTTTTTAATAGTTCTTTTTCTTTCACCCTCTACTTGCACCTTTCCCCTCACCCTCGTTAAACATAGTCTTATGGCCCTTCCCTAGGGTTGAGTAACACGTTCGACCCGTCCCTTGGCCACCTCTAAGGTTAGATTTTACTCATAATTGACTTGAGTAATCACACATTCACACCACCCCCTACATGAGTTGAACCATTCCTAATTTCAATTTCCAACCCAGGACCATTTCTGAGTTCTGACCCCAACAAATCACAACCCCTTTGATCGTCATCAATCACCCTAATTGAAGTCACGTGTGAGGCGTGCCAGTACCCCCTTCTATTTTCCGCTCTTCTCCATATTCACATCTTATACTGTCGTCAGTCTACCATCAGCCACCAGGTATTCAATACTTGTTCACCTCTACCAAGTCTCCTTACTTTTTAATTCGTTACTAGACTAGATGGCTCTATAATATTTCTTTTATAAAACCGTTTTACACAAGATCAATTGCTTATAGATTCCGTATTATATTCAATTCACCTTTTAACAGTCATTTGGTTGCCTGTCGAAAAACACAAGAATTCTAATTCATAGTGAATTGGTGATAACTATTTTGTTATGCACAAATTCTCATTTGTGACGGCACTATTCCGTCACAAAAAGCAAGTGAGAGGTCACATGCAAGACGGATTGGGTTGTTATGTTGTTTGGCGGACCGAATTCATATGAATTGAACATTCAGGAAGTCACAAACAACTTCTGTCAATTCCTGTAAAATTTAAAATAATGTGAAATTGGACTCCCTAAAGATTACAAATTTTGGTAGTCAACTGCGAATATAAAGAGCTTACACATGATAAATGTCGCATGTGAGTATTCCCATCGGAGAAAAAAGAGAGAATTTACTAGTCGATAAACCAAAGAATTACTGCACTCATTTGCCAATTGATTTTGGGACGGAACCCCCTTTGACTTGGACTATTTATCCTCCTTGTGAGCGCGACCTAAACCGCTTAATTTATATTTTCAGGTTTTGTTTATCAGGGTACTTACAGTTGATTGTTGGCAGCATAGGAGGGGTGGTTGAAGAAGTAACAGGGTTTGATAAGGAAAGGGAAACTTTCGGAGGTGTGTAAGAGGAATATATTAGTAGGAGAAAAGAAGAATGAGCAAAAACAGACCTCCTCCTGGTCCAATTGCCGTGTTAAGAGGCCACCGTGCATCCGTAACAGACGTTTGCTTTCATTGGTCCAAACCCTTGTTGTTCTCTGGGTATGATGTTGTCTTAATTGTGATTATTTTGCTGCTGCTGTGTTTGGTACTTTAAAATCATTTCGGCCCTCGTTTAGTTATGATGAACCTGGTTGCTTTGCAGCTCAACTGATGGTGAGTTAAGGGTTTGGGACACGATCCAACATCGAACGCTTTCTTCTTCATGGTATAATATAAGACATTTTATTTCTTCATTTATATGCTGCTTTGTATGGTTTATTTAAACAACTCAGTCTTCTGAACTCACTCGTGAGTTGTTTGTTATAGGGCTCATGGTGCAGCTCATGGGATAATGTGTGTTGCTTCTGGTCCGTCTCTTGGCGATAACAAAATTGTCAGGTTAGGTTTTGGAAATTGACCTGTGTGGTTATAGCATTGGAATTTGGATATGTCTGCTGATTGTTCAACAACTTGTTTTAGCCAGGGTAGAGATGGCACCGTAAAGTTATGGGATCTCGAAAATGGAGAGTTGTGCAGGTACCTAAATTCTTTATTGAATTGTAAATTTGGTTTAGTGCTAAGTTGCCAACTGTTGCCTGTGTGCGCGGTTCCATGTTGCTTGTGGTTTACATGGTAAAATTGTGTTCTTTTAATCATTTAAAGTAGGCTTGCTACTTTATCACAAAGAATATGTTTTGGCAGGACACCCTTGGTCACAATTAGGACAAACACTTATCATTTTTGCAAGCTATCGTTGGTGAAAAACCCTGCTGCTCAGACAGAGGAAGCTGGAATGTCCGTCCAAGAGCAGCATTCAAATCTTCATCAAGATACTGGAGAAGACCGACTGCAGGAGCCTGGCGCAAATGAATCAGAATATAAACTAGACCAGTCAAGTGAACCTAAAGGTCTGTATGTAGATATATGATGAAAAAGTGGTCCTTAGATAGTAATTTTTTTTCGGAATATCTCGCCCCTCGTTAAACTTTTCTTTTAATTATTGGACTCATGCCTAAGCAGTTGCGAATGCTGATTTATGTTAGCCGATGCGTAATCATTTTGGGACTATGGCTTTGTTGTCGTTAAAAAATTGTCGCTGATTTTAGATAGAAATGACCTCAAATTTGGCATGCTTAGAACATACAATGATAGTGTTGCCAATCAAATTGGTATCGTAACTGTCACGAGTCCTGCATTAAGGTCGGTGAAATTTGAGGTAAAATACGAGTATATATGTCTAGGTTTGGCGTCATAAACTCATAACTGTCACGAGTCTTTTTAAAATTATCTGTCTGCTTGGATTTGGTATCGTAACTCATTGGTGTTTTATATATTGACATACTACTATATCAGATAAATCTAAATTAGCAACTGATGAATTTGTTGTGATTATATAGATAGCGCAGAGTCCGAAAGCCAAAAATACATAGCCATTGCTGGGGAGCAATCTTCTCAGGTTGATATTTTTTTTTGGGTTTTAGTGAGCTTTTGTTTTGTGTTCAAGAATCACATGATTTACAGCATTGTGTCATTATATGATAAGGTTGAAATTTGGGATCTACATACTGCAGAGAGGTGTGTGAGCTTTCCTCAGTTTTCAGCTAATGCATTACCGAGTGATTCTACAAAAGGCAGAGGTACATAGATTACATCATCTGAACTTTTCCATGTTAATGCTTAATTGTGAAGTTTTCCTCCATGTTATGCGTTTGCGTTACTCGGAGAATCATATATACTCGTATTGGCCTTGCTGAAATAATTTTGAGGGTTTTTGGTTGGAGACTGGGAGGGAGATGAAGGGATGGGGGATGGAGAGATACAAATTCCTTTTTTTCGATTAGCAAATAGGGTAAAAGGGAAACGGCGAGATCCATTTTCCTCCTCCCTAATCAATCAAAATCTCTCTAACATAAAAAAGATTTAAATGGAAAGCTCCATTACTCCATTCCTATTCAGTCCCCTTCCCTCCCTTTCCCTTCCTTCCTTCCACCTCACTCCCCTCCCCTCCCCTCCCTTCCCCTCCCCTTCCTTCCGCATATGCTATCCAAACACACCTTGAATTACCTTAATTTTGTCATGGCGGAAAGATAAGTGTTAAAAAAAATTGTGTCAACGTATAACTCAGTTTTTCCTGTAGGAATATGCATGGCTGTCCAAGCATTTATACCTTCTGAGGGCCAAGGATCTCTGAACATTTTGTCTGGGTAAGTTATTACACATGACATAGTATTAAACTTATAGTTTCTCTTCAAGATTTCTCTCTTGACGTTAAAAGGTTTATATTATGAACTTGTAGTTATGAGGATGGGAGCTTGCTGTGGTGGGATATTAGGAACCCTGCAAAACCCTTGTCGTCTGTAAAGTTTCATTCAGAGCCAGGTTTGGTGCTTTTGCAAACATGAGGATTTGGCCTTTTCATTCCCATAAAATGATATGTTACATTTTCCACTTGCTGCTTGCAGTTACTAGCGTGTCAATTGACAATTCGTGCCATGGCGGAGTCTCTGGTGCTGCAGATGACAAAATAGTGCTGTTCAACATGGATTATGATCTGGTATATTTCATTTATTTTATGATCGTAGTTTTTTCATTCATTTTTAATTGTGTGAAAATTCTTAGCCATCCGGACCTCAATCTACCCTTCTGACAATGAGTCAACATCAAATGATACATATATGCTTGAGCATCTTGGAAATTTTACTTAGGTCACCTTTGACATCCATGTACGGCAATGTACCATAGGCGTTTCGTACTGATGACATCTTTTTGCTTCTCATTCATTTCAGATTGTTTATATATATCTGGGAAATATACAGCTATTTATTTAGGAAAACTATGTGAACATTCAAAGTTTTGAGTGTTACTTATAATTTGTTTTTTCTGTTCGGGTTGTCACAGTACATTTGTTTAATTTCTTGCATATGTGGGTGGTTTGTTTGGGTACTCTATCCAGGGCACTTTTGGGGTAAGGAAAGAAATAAACTTGGAGCGGCAGGGAATAGCAGACACTTCAATTCGTCTAGATGGAAAGATCGCTGCTACTGCTGGATGGGACCGAAGGTTGGTACTCTTTTAAATTGATTTTGTGGCCTTAGTTTACTTAAATGTTCCCAGAAGGATTTGAATTTAGTCTTTCAGGTAGTTTCTTTCCACCCGGTATTGCTGTCATTCATGCTTCAAACAATATCTTTTGAAATACCATGCATGTTTGTGACACATTATTGGCTAATAATGCAGAGTACGGATATACAACTATCGCAAAGGAAATCCCCTTGCAATACTCAAGTATCACAGTGCAACGGTATGCCGTGTTTGAAATTCTTTCCTTCTATTCTAACATTTCAAGGAAACATCACAAACGCTGAAACCATTACAGCATCTATGAACTTTGTTTTAGTAGTTTGATCGGGAATCTGGTTATCTACACATATATAGGCCCTAATGTAAAGTTTGTTTAGTAACATTGGTTAGTGATAATGTTTGATTATGTGCAGTGCAATGCCGTCTCGTTCTCCACCAATTGCAGGCTGATGGCCTCGTCCTCTGAAGATACAACTGTTGCATTATGGGAGCTTTATCCTCCGAAATGCAAGGCTTGAAGCTTTACAAGTACCGTGTATAAGCTTTGAGTCATCTGACTGGTTTTGAAAGACGGTCCTCAGATGAGCTTGGTATTTGCCTGAAATCTGAAACTCGTACCCCGGCAATCCAGGGACCACTTTATGATACAGCGTTGATGCAAGTCCTAACACAGAAAAGTACTCTGTATAGCATGACACTTTGTAGTTTAATTAGAGCAAACGAGCGAGTGAGCTTGTACTACACCTTCTAAAACTGGCCAATTTCTTGTAATTTGTTTCTTGCATGGATACAAATACTGATTACGATTACTGTGTATATCTGCTGTGTTTTTTTTTTTTTTTTTGTTTGAGAAAATTCACTTCTACATAATGAAATTATGAAAGTATTGATTTACCTAATACATTAACAATTCTTGTGAAATTAATGATTGTTGATTTTTCAGGGAACGACTATACGATACGACCCAAATATATCAATCATACATTCATACTTGGGGGTAATTAGGCTAATGTATGATCTATCTAAGCTCGAGCATAAATGGGCTAGGAATATGGCATTGAGGTTCTCGACTCAAAGCTTGTTAAACATGAAAATTTTAAGTTTGGCCGAATTCACATTGATTCATGTATATTTGTTTTAACCTTGTATCTTTGACGATTCCTACCCACAATTTACAGAAATCCTTAAGACACCGGGGAAATGTGCTGTAGGCGTAGAGGAAGTTCTTACAAGTTATTGACATTTTGGGCTAGAATTTATCGACCTTTAAACAAACTTAAACGGGGATCAAGTCAAAGTTGGGCTAATAGTTTCAACTCGTGCTCATTATCGATAGTAAGTTTTAACCAAACCAATTTCAATGACTCGTCTGCATACTCAATGCACTTTTAGAGCCTTCCTAATCCGTAAGTGACCTTCTTAACCAAGAATTTGTGAATAAGTAATCCCCTAATTCATGCCAAACATTCTGTACTCACAAGTCACCACAAAGTAACACTCCAAACTTATATATTCCTGGTACTGAATTTGTCTCTAAACCTAACGCCTTCCCACACTGTATTTTGCCGGTAGTAATGGAGACTTCGCATCCCGGATTTCCTGTTCTCACTAAACAACTCACCCTTGATATTCAGGTACCCTTTTTTCTGATTTCTGTTACCAATTTTAATACTAGTTCTATTTAATTATTTAATTTGTAGCATCATGATATTGCTCTTGTTGTTGGAATTATAAAGTTGATTCATGTCGGCCGATCCCTAATCGTTTTGGAATTTATTGTTGTTGACTTGGTGCATGAATCATCTTTATAATTCCAACAACAATAAATTCCAGAACGATTTGGGATCGGGATTATTTGAAAATATGAATTGGATAGTTCATATATGGTAGGACTGTAGGAGTACATTTTGAGGCCGAGAATTGAGATTATTTGAAAATCTAGGTTTCCAGAAATTTATGCTAGCAGCGTAATAATTGTACTATGTGATAAGCTGAAATAAGGAGCTCACGGAGTTTAATTTTACATACCGTAAGCAGTGGCGAAGCCATGATTTCAAGTAAGGAGGGGGCGGAAAATTTCAGCGGGAGAATGGGTAACTTTGAAATTCTCATCTGTTAGCTGGGGCAAATGCCCCTGCTTGTGTCCCATAGCTCCGCCACTGCTGTTAAGTTGAGTAAAATATAGTCGTGGACAACACTAAAACGAACAGTACATAGGCTTTAACAGTTCTAAATTACGGAGTATTTATTCTTGGGAGAATTGTTAGCACCGTGAACATTTGTGTTATTTTAGTGGACTTGTTCCGAGTGAAGTTGCTATTCTCTTATTTGAGGGACTAAGAGAGACATCTCTTTATTCAAGTTCATATTTTTCTACATTTATACGCTGTTCCTATAAATTCCAAGTTGTAAAAGTCTCATTGGCAGTTCTACAGTTTTCCTGTAGTTCCACCCATTTGTACACACCTGATACTCCACTTCAATTTGCTGTTGGTGTTTGGAAAAAGTTTGCTCCATTTTTCAAATTTCGTTAACCCAAAAGCCTAGGAGTCATGTCAATAATCATGGTTGTATAGGGGTACAACGTGCTACACCTGGTTTACCCTCCATGGTTCCATCCTGATGTTACTGTGAACCTTAGTAGCCTTATAGCTGTCAATGTATGGAATGTTAAAAAACATTTATTTATTTTTGTAATTTTTCTTGCATGGCGTATGCTTTTATCCATTTATCTGAAATTTGCTGGCTGCAATCGGGAATTGAACTATGGGTTATAATACATTCCGCACTGTGATCTTTTGGTTTCCAGGGAAATGAAACACAGTTGGTCATTTGTGGTTATGAAGATTATTTCCTCGTGAGTGGCGATCTTCTTCTATTCCGTCGTTTCTCAATATTATTTTCTAATCACAGTAGCAGGTAATGTGAACTCATATAAGAGGCATGTAAACAGGTGATTGCGACTCAAATAGGAAGTATGGGAACACTCTTGCAAGCTAGAAAGGAGGAAGGAGTGAGCATCCATCCAACATTCAGTGTGTCTGTGTTAATTGGCAAACGTGATGAGGTTAGGCAGTATGCTGGCTTCATTTACACATGTTTATAAGCTTTCTTGCGCTACTGAACTTAAATAGATTTCTATCTCTCTTTTTGTAGCCCATGTTAGTGGCGTGTGCTCGCAAGCTAATTCAAAACATAAGGTATGTTTCTTTTGCTGATTGAAGCTGGCACGTAGATAGTTACATTTTGTCCTTTGTGTCTAATAGACAGAAGCTTGACTTTCCACTGGTTTGCTATATGATATGGTTCGGAAAAAAGAGTAGCTTCAATCTGACTACACTGAGATGGTTATATTCATAAGAATTGTGAGGCGTTATGCAGACCTTGATATCTTTACCTGGATGTCTGGAACTCCGATTATATTTGGAGCTCATAATAATTAATCTGCGATTGAATATGCATGGACATGTAAAGATAAAACAAGATGGTAGAATGGTGGGTTTGCTTTTGTCTAGGACAAGATTCTACGTCTCTGGAAGTTAAAGACTTCTTTAGCTTGTTGTTTGTTCGTATTTATTCTCTTATGCTACACAACAACGTAATGACTTTTGCTCCTTTTGATTGCTTACTATCGTCTACTATTCCAAGGGCAGGAAAGGAATGATTGTGTAGTTAAGTATGTGAACTGTGGAAGCTTTTAGCAAATATAGATGTATTACTAGCTTACGTAATTAAGTTTAATAATTCTAAAGGGTTTTTTTTTTTTTTTGTTTTTTATTTCGGTTATGTAGTGAAGCTGGCTCTTCTAAGTCGCTGGTCCTTTCTCTTGGCCTAAAAGACCATTCTGCGGTATGATTCCTTGTGCATTACCGTAGTTTAGATTATCAGTCTCAATGGAGTATTTCTG
>JAOWBH010140624.1:0-13509 GCA_028566215.1 Silene coronaria | reverse complement strand
GCTCAAAGTCGCACTTAAAATCGAGCTTGAAACGAGCTAAAAACCGAGCTTTAAATCGAGTTTTAAAACCGACTTGTAAAACCGACTTTTCAACCACGATAAAATAACATGACTTTAAAATTTGAGAAAATGACTTGTCAAGTCAAATACGACATTTGCAAAATTGATTTTTCAAATCATATTAAAAACGATTTTTCAATTCGAATTAAAAGTTAAATTATGAAATAATACGGTTTTCTAATCAAATTAATCATTAATTTTCAAATTCAAAATTCTATTTTATTTTCAATAAAGTTAATTAAATAAACCCAATTTAACTAATGAATTTAAAAGAAAGCTCAAATTGTTTAATTTAAATATCATTTAAATAAACATTTTATCGACGACGTTTTCCTTATATCGTAAAACGAGCTCGAATATTGATACGGTCAAACTTAGAATACAAGTAGACCCCCAAGTCGATCGATGTTCACAACTCGAGAGCCTCATGGGTCGTTTATAGTCCCTTAGACTCTGTGCATATAAGCTAACCAACCATAAGAAGAGATCATACCTAAAACACGGTTCTGGACGCCTCAACTTCTTTAAATCTTAACTCATTCTTCATGAAGGGTGGGTTGAGCCTTATCCTTTGGCGCCTACGTATCCGTTGTGACGGAATCAAACTCGTATCGTAGTCCGAGCCGCTTTACTGTAGCTTTCTGCTGCTTTTTTTTTTTTCAGCTCGAAATTTGGTCATCCATTCTGTGTATTGCTAACAATATTCTGCTGAGGAATATTATCAATTCTGGTATTCCGCTGCGGGAATGACTTATCGAATCGGTGCTCATTCGAGCTCAACATTTCCGGGAAGTGTCACTTCTTTGTCCGGTGGATATCATCCGTTCATTTCTTAATGCTCTCTGGCGCCAACGGCGACAGAGCTCCCAGTTGCATCATGATCTAAAGTCGGAATCTTTAGAGCCCCCATTTGGAGCATTTCCTGCAAAAACTTCAATAACAAAACATATACGGCACATAATTCACATAGCATGCTTGGATCATTGATCCAAATTGTAAAATTATTTGGAAATGGCCATCTGCAATACCCAGCATCCTAGGACAACCATTAACTAGCCTTGGACGGAGTACGGACCTTAAGAAGTTATTTGGAGATGCTACTCGAGTCTGTGAACGTTGGGATTCGACCGAGTTATGCCAACTCGGCCGAGTATGATGTAACTCGGCCGAGTGGCCTCGACTCGGCAGAGTGGATGTTTTGCTCGGCCGAGCCTTGTGACTCCAGAATGATATTTAAAAGACTCGAGGTCGCGACATAAATCATTTTCCATCATTTCTATTCTCTCTTTTTTTTCCTCTCAAAAACCTAGCAACTCATCCTCAGCCCTTTTACCTTCGTATATGGAGCCTTGACCTTGGATGGGGACTACAGGATTAGCATGGGTCGTCGTGGTTTTCTTGTGTGGACTACTCGCTTCACTTACTTGATGACGATTTGAGGTAGGTTATCCTATTCAGTGATTCAGTATTATTATAAATGTTGTGATTGATTATTTATGTTATTGTTGATGTTGCTATGATGTTGAGATTGATTATATTCTGTTGATGTGTTGTGATGGAGGATTAGTGATGGAGTGGTGACATTGTGATTGTTTGTGGGGCCGTTGGGGGACGGTCTTACCCCTATTATCCGCCCCTCGTAACTTCCATCATGGAGGGGGATGTGCACATTAATGGAGTGGGTTTGCTTGTTCGTCGAGCAGGGCTTAGGTGGGAATTGTTGTGGTCCCCCACTGGCACCGGGTTGCCCAATGCGATGGGGCCCGGTTGGAGGTGATGATGGTGGAGTCATGTTGGTTTTTATTATGTCTGCTGATCTTATTATGCATCTTGATTATGTTGGTGTTGACTGTTTACTGACGTGTGTGGTGTTGTTGTTTTCTTTTCTTCTTCTTGTGTGTTCTGCTATGATCCATTTGATATTGCCAACAAATGGTGAGCAGTCAGACTAGCAGGTGATAGTGATGCTGGCTTGGCTTGGGATCGGTTGGAGAGTGCTCGGATGCGAGATGGTTTGTGGAGTATCACTTAGTATAGTGTATTGGACAAGTTGATGAGTTGTATTTACATTCTGTTTCCGCTGTAATAACTTGTAATCATTTATGTAATATTTCATTATGGTTTCGATGATGACTACTTCCTTGGGAAACTGAGATGGTAATGCCACATCTTGCCGAGGAAGGTCTTGCTGAAGGCTCCTTCGTAGGGTGGGGGTGTTACAGTTCTAGCCTTGGATAATGCCACATACAAATGGCCATTTGAGAAGCACGGTTTGGGAAGATACACAGCTAGTTGGCTGCGAGTCTGCCAATGTGACTTGTTAATTGTCATTGTGAAACTCAGCTTGAGTGGAAACTAATTTCTCTAAAATTAGAAAGGGTAGTTATCTGATGAAGATTATTACAATCCGACCCACACCGTTGTAACACAACCCCAATAAGATGAGATGTGCACCTTTGGGCCCATTATTTGTCCTCACTTAAGCCCAAAAGTACACGGCCTTGTTACTAAGTGGTGGGTAGAATATCTTATAAAGATCTCATAAGCTCCTTATTCTTTCCATGTGGGACAAATTTCCTCTCAATAACTTGAGGTGTTACAAAGATGGGCGCATCTTAACGCAGGGTATAAAAACATGTTCCCTTTTATGGTGGCCCGTTGTTATAATGCATTCAATCTAGTTAGGGCTAAAGCGCTTGTATAGCAGACAAGTTCCATTACAATGCCTAAACGATGGAAGTATATTGCGCAACAATATAACAGGACAATTTTCTTTTAGAATAAGCTCGTGTGGGCTCATGCCACCTGGAGACAATTTGTTAACAAACTCAGCTGGGTTAATATTACTTTTGTCGTCAAGTACGGTGTCGTAGCTTCTGTAAACTTTAGGCTCTCTCGAAAACCTATCTATTAGTACAGAGTTGATAGCATCTACATCGTCGTTCATTGGTGTAAGGATAGGATGAGTTGTGAAAATGTCTCAGCTAAACTCAGAAAGTAAAGTTCTGGGAACGCAACTGATGTTATTTCATTGATAGGATTTAGGCCAGCATGCGTAGGATGTCGGACAATCTCTGGTGGAAGCTGCACAAATTGACTCTCTTCAGTTTGTAATACCCGTTTCCCAAAGACAATAAGAATGCAGCATATTCAGGATCTTCCTGTGCACGCATGTTTTCAGTTAACCGAAATTTTATAAACCCTTGCCAAAAGGGAAAATTTACTAAGCTAGCTTCTACCGCCTCTCTCTGCGTTTTATGAGGAAGCACCGAAAGCACCTGGTGAAATTCTCCACCAAAAACAATTATCTTACCTCCGAATTCAATATCCGCGTTGCATAGATCCTGAAGTAAAAGATCAAGTGCATCAACGTTCTGTTTCTTGGCCATAGATGCTTCATCCCAGATAATTAAACTTCTTTCCTTTATCAATGCAACCAAACTTCCCTGCTTAGGTACATCACACGTCAGGAATAAATTCGTATCTAATGGGAGCTTGAATCTGCAATGGGTTGTCCTTCCAGAAAGTATGTTAGCAGCAGCTATACCAGAAGTGGATGTAGGTAATACAATCTTTCCCATCAGTCTCACTTCTGCATATAGAGCATTGTAAAGAAATGTCTTACCTGTGCCCCCGGACCATCAATAAAAAAGGCTCCAGGTGTTCCCTCTCTCACATGACCAATTATAACATCAAATGCTCTCTTCAGTTCAACATTAATCATTTCACGACAATCAATACATTCATGTGGAATAGCAGCATCGAGTGCATCAATAACAACCTTGGTTCTTCTGATCTCATCTTCTTGGAATTCTAACAAATTCTCTAAATTATACACTTCCAAAGAACTTTCTACAGTAGTTACTGTAAGGTGATTTAATCTATATGTGGATCATGTGGAAATTTATGGTTAAAATCTTGGGACAATTCAGAATAATATTTTGTCCATAAACATCTGGATTGCTTGGTTGGCAGAAAATCAACAACATTGCAAAAAGGTGTCTCAAAGTATAAGGCATTTCAACTATAGACGCTTCACCCAAGCACAGATCAGTTGTGTTGTCTTGTTCAATTAGGCCGTGTTTAAGAGCGGCCTCTTGGAATGTTGCATATGTAAACCCATTAACAGTGCGAAAATCCTCAAAAGACGTTGGTCCTTGGACATGAAGAAGTAATAAACGAAGATAATACCGCTCCCCTTCTGATGGCGAAACAAATACGAGCCGACCAATAACCAAAAGCTTGCTTCTTTGTTGAATCCAACTTTTGTCTCCTTTACCTAATCTATATTTCTTAGTGAATTCATGATAAATTAACCGCTCAGCACCTTCTTTAGAACTTTCCTTGAAAAACTCGGTTAGAGGTGCTCTACTATGTTTCTCGTTTACAATAATTGTCTGTAAATCTTCCTCTGGGCGCAACTGTATTGACTGCATGTTTGACAGATGTACAAGTAAAATCATAACAGGTGGGTGAGTTTCGAAAAGATCAAATCCATAGATTTGCCACATAGCTTCACATGGCGAAACCCATCTTCCTGATTGATACTGTTCAATTTCATCAACTGCGTTTGTGTCTATGTTTCGTACAACATTGAAGGAGATCTTATCATGGTCTTTGTATACATATTTATACAAATATTTAACTGCCTGAATAGTTAAACAAATTTCCACATTTAGATGGCAATCGAAAAGCGATAACACGTAGGGGTTATATGGTATAACCCATCTATTGTCCAAAGTTTTTTTTTTCGTACAACTGCAGTTTGTCCATCGTCTCGCCTTCTTTACTCTGGATATCTGTCTGAAGTGGTAGTTGTGTCAGGGGTAAAAGTTTTTGGATATTGGTACTTGCACCGACTCATACTGCTCTTATGCTTCTTACACTGACAGTCCGGATTAAGGTGACCACAAGGCCCGTGCATCATATGTTTGAAAACCGATTCGCGAAGTCTTGGATTGCTTGTTGGTGGTATTTCAGCTGACAAAATTTTATCAAAGTCGCTAGGTTCTTTCATTTTGTAAGGTGGCTTCAGAATAATTAACATGTGCACATGTGGGAGACCTCTCTTCTAAACTACATAAATTAAAGCCGCAACTTCCCCAAACACGTGTTTTTCCATTATTAGCTTTCCCAGAGCCTGCAACATAGCACGTAAAACTCAAACCACTATATCCGGACGATTTTGAGCTTCCTCACCAGGGCCAAGTTGCTCTTTAATTTTTAGCCAGTGGACATTGCATGTCATTGCTATAAAGAGGTCTGGTTTCCCATACTCCTGAACAAGGACCATACCATTGAGGTACCTTTTTTCTGAGGTCACGAGGCCCACCTATATAGGTTGGAGGCAAAATTAACTGAGGACCAATAATTGCTGCAGAATTCTCCCCAGCGTCTACAATATCTAATATTCCCTGATATAGTTCAGCTTGAATAGTATCCTGATTATTTCTGAAGTAATCCAGTCTAGTAATTTAAATCTTGACATACATATCTACGATATACTATTATAAGCAACGCCCTGCTCTCAGCAGTATATTACCAGGTCTAATTTGCAACTTATAGCAATAATATTCGCGACAAGATATTTGTTTATTATCTTTGTCTTTCGTCTGCACAGGTCCTGCAAACGCATCAATTGTTAATTGCGGTGTACAATTACGCTGTCTAGTTTTAAAAAATGGTTGACACTAAATATTATCATAACCATTCATAATATTATAATTGGATGCAGTCAACAAAGAAACGGCTTATGCAAATTATAACAAACGGACAAAATGACACAAGAATACAGAATTTGTTTAGATAATGCACAACTATGTCATTAAACTAAACCAATTAAATTATCAGGTTAGTGAAAAGAGATTGCCATATGATTATCTCATATGAGGATAAAAAAAGGGAAGTGCTAAGCTTAGGCAAAATTCTTGGAATACAGACATCATGACGTGTACAAAAACTTATGAATTTCTTCTGCTTCTAATAGGGCATGTATACTGTCAACATAAGACGAAAGTAAATTGGACTAAGCCATATGTGTCCAAATTCGACTATCACTTCTTCTTCTTTTTTTAAGCCTTGCCTCCACCCACTTTTGCTAGAAGGAAATAAAAGGGGATACTGAAGTGGATCATAGCAACCATAATAGTGCATGATTCTATGGGTGTCATCTTCCCTACCAGTTGCTGATATGTGAGGCCCATCAGATAAAATGGATGAAGAACTGTCAGTCTAGATAATAGCTACTTCGTCAGACATAGGTGCATTATAGATATTCTCATTTACAAGTGGATTTTTGTTGATCACAATACGCCTATCCTCATTGACACTTATATCCTTAAGCGACCGGAAAAAACGTGCATAAGGATTCATCTCAGTAACACGCATAAGGATATTGATAATATCCTGTCTTAAATTAGAGAACCAGTTTGCTCTGTTCTCAGCTTCATGTTAGCCATCATAAAAATATAACTGCAAATATCTTGGCTTTCCGTCAATCGGAACTAAATTAGGTATGTGGTGATAAATTTGGCCATGCAATTTGAAAACGTAAATACCCTTTATTGTCTTGGAATCAAATTCTCCACCAATCGAGCTAAAAGCAAAAAGATTATTATAAATCCTTGCATACTTGCGAAAATATACTGCATCTTCTGTATTAGCAGTATAATCTAATCAATTCAGCAGGATACTGAATGGTAGGTAGTACAATTGCATCATCCCCACAACAGAAATTCGTTGTTTCAAATGCAAATTTGAATGCAGAGCACTTCTGACACTGCTGAGTCACATGCAACTTGAAAGGCATACGACGTAAAGCCTGACCTGTGGTCGTAGCAGGTATTCCTGAGAATAATTATGAGTGAGAAACATATACACAACGAGTAAGAAATTCAATTCAGACAATACAGTATTGATACAAATAAAAGCCACGCATTTTGAAGACATCTTCGACTATAGGTATTTCAATCGTAAGACAAATAGCCACCAAGTGTAATATATATTTGTTCTTAGTCTGTCAATGTTGGTGCGCTGTATTTTATTTTATGTAATATTACTACCTCAATCGTGCATTGTTATCTAAAAGTAAACGTGCCATCTGAATTTTAACCGTAAGCTACACAAAGAGTTCCTCAAAACACACACAAATACAAAAAATCAAGTCAACGTACTGCTTATGTTGACAATATGGGGTCTTGTTTGAGGTCTTTTAGCTAGTCTAATAACATCGTCACATACTCCACTGCACACAAAGGTAGGGTCAAACATTAGAACACCTTCTGTATAACCCACATAGCACAAGACAACATAACAGTAAATACTTAGAGAGATGTCCCAACATCCGACTATCAAGGAGCTTGGCGTAATCGTTTAGGCCTGTCTCTAGTTACTGACTCTAAATAGTAAGGAAAATCATCTATATTTGGGCATTGAAAAAAATTCTTAAAAGGCTGTCAGCCATGACGTCCTTTTTCCTTCCCCCAAATCCACCAAATTATTACCACTTAAATTAGTTGCTTGCTATTTCTTTACTAATATTGTCCAAACGCTTAGATCGTAATATATCGTCTTTAAATTTTAAATGCCAAATTCACCCGTAAAATGTTCTTCTACTAGGGGTGCCATATTTTTAGTCAAGGGCTAAGTCTCACTTCAAAATTTGGTCACTGTTCTGGTAAATAAAAAGCAGCAAATAATAAGCGCA
The DNA here is from genome assembly GCA_028566215.1 of Silene coronaria. Taxonomy (NCBI): domain Eukaryota; kingdom Viridiplantae; phylum Streptophyta; class Magnoliopsida; order Caryophyllales; family Caryophyllaceae; genus Silene; species Silene coronaria. The sequence goes on along the minus strand of JAOWBH010140624.1, from coordinate 5,744 downwards.
ACACTACTCAAGTAGGTCAAATTCAGCAACCAAATCAACAAAAAGCTTATGCCCGAACAACAAATGCAATAACATAGAAATATACGACACATAATTTATGACATAAAACCGTCCTGCAAAACGTGAAAACAGAACAAACAAAATAAAACATATTATCATACTGAATAATGTTATGACAGCTTAGTTAGATGCTCCGATCCATAAATATTTAGCACATTCCTAATGCCCTGCATCTGTGCTAATGTAGAGTGTCATACAACATCTTCACGGTCTTAAATATAGAACTTGTACACATCACCACAAATTTCTTCCAAAATTCATATATAATATTTCATACAAAAATTATAGAAATATTGTCAACGACAACATCAAAGCGATAACTGTGGACGTGTACTTTACTTATGACTGTCAATGCCAACACCAAAAGCATACAGCAGATACACTTAGTTCTTAATCAAAAGCTAACACCAAAAGGTGCATCAATTACAGGTAGGTCTAAAGAAAAGCCTATAACTACATTACCATAAGCCATCAGCCTTTATCTAGTCTGCACATGTTTACCAAAATTCTAAGGCAACTAAGCCCCTAGTAAATGTTGTTATACTTAGCCCGTTCAAACACACAATACAATTTTTGAGGAACTTTGAAACTTTTCCGTCTACCAATATACATTCTACTCTTAACAGATATTTCCAACGATGATGCTCTATACGATCCTTTTATAGGAGTGACAGGAGCTGAAATCATATTGGGAATTAAACCCCTCTTTTTTTGTGGCAGAACGATTCTTCATGGGCAGCAAACTTGGAACTGAAGTCGTGATTTCCATTGATACAAAACGCTCCTTTGTAGCCAAGTAACTTTCCAACTCAAGAGCACATAAGATAGCCGCATATGCAGTCTGGCTCGGATTAGAATTTGCGTCAACAATATCCAAATTGTAAATGGGTATAAGATACTCAATTACTTGCATTGCCAAACTATTTTTAGCATTCAACATGATCACAACGAATACTAAAGAATGTCTTATTAACATATATCTATTTCAGAGTGGCAATAGTAATCCAAGCAGTGTATTTAGAATGACCATGTGCGATAGTTTCGATTTCAGTGCTCTCAATACTGCATTCACTTAAAATTAACTGCAATATAGCAGTGAAATAAACAATGACTGGTTCACTCCCAATAGGTGAACCTCTACCCATCTTATCAAGTAATGGAACCCCTACAATACCCCTTGCAAGATTACACATCTCTCTTCGCTTTAACCTGTAGAGTCCAGCACACCGTTCAATCTCCCCGACGTTTAGAAGTATAAATATCTTCAACACAAACGTTAAATATTTCCATCAAGTCACGAACAACCACTTGTGCAGCCTTTTCACAAGATTTATATATACTAATACATGTGCCACCCATGTAGGAGTACACTCTAGGCATAGAATCCGTATGAACTAATACACGTGCACTGTTTGTCTGAACATATACCAGCTCATACATTGGGGCAGGAAAATGTAAGGGATTAGTTATTCGTAAGGGTAGGGACTGAAACGGAATAACTATTTGTGTTACTTGATTAGAACCATTATCTTTGGTCTTAGCACAGGTAGGTGTAGAACCACCTGACATCAACTGCATATAACATTCACTAAGTAGTTTAGAATAACCCACTCAAGCGTACACTTGGTTAGACACTAATCCAGATCGAAAACCTCACCTATGCGCTCTACAAAATGGATTATTCAACATCAAACAATACAACATTATTTTCAAAGAGAGAGTTAAGATTAAAATTGTTTTAAGATTAAAATAGTTTTACAAAGACGTCCAACAATAAAATCTACACTACCCCTACACATATAACAAAAACCACATAAAAACAACAAAATCATGATACAATACACCGTTCAGAAATGAGTTGACAGTCGCATGCTAATATTAGAGCTAACTAAACATCATGCATTTATAAATGGAAATAGTTTTTTCTCTCCAAATATATCATACATAACACCTTTACATGCAAAAGTAGAATCACCAATAAATTCCAAAAGCTACAATACAACATACGGAGTAGTAAACAATAGTTTCAAACAAAAGCTACATATTGAAACCAGCAATAGAAAGAGCGACAAATGTACAACACAACACATCCAACAAAATTTCAAAAGTAATTGCGTACAAATACTAGAGCCTAAAAGGGCATGCATCCATATTTTTATATTATCTTAAACACAAATAAAATGCATTGTACAATCTATTAAAAAGGTACCTGGTCACATTTAGCTGCCATTGTTTTCAGATTTTCACAATCAGTGTTTACTTTATTTATTAATACAAACTTACAATTAATTAACCGTATTACTTAGTTTTAAACGATTATATGAATTTATATATATTGAACCTAGAAATGGCACACAAATAGAATAATTATATATAGTACAACATCACATATATAATCAACAAAGAGCAGACAGTAATTAGTGGGTATATATGTGATTAGGCTCAATCTACTATTCATGAGGTCATCCCACTAAACGTATGATTTTTGTCCAAAACCACTAGTGTTTACCCAAATACCAAAGCCCATTTTTACTTGTTTAAGATATCAGCTATCTCAGAATTGTAACCATTGCACATATGCCTCTATTTTCCGTTTTTAATGTTAGTTCGAAGTTTAATTGTTTGTTGGTTTTGGTGAATAACTCTGTACACCTTTAGAATGCGAGTCAGCCAAGCGAAAATCAACATAATAGTGCACAGAGCGCCTAAATTATTAAGACGTCTCAATAACACAACGGTGCTAAACGCAATATGGAATTTAGTAAACAGCTACACGTAAACGCTACATAAAAAAATGCAAATCTAATATATTGGTCACTTATTACCATAATCACAAATCATAATCTGCTTGACAACATGTTTAAACAAAAAAACCCATCCTTGGCAAAAAGTCTAAATGCAGGACAATGTACATTTAGTGAATAATGACTATCGGCCTCCCTATGCAAAAACCGCATCACATGCTATGCAATACGAAAAGTTCGCACAAACCACGACAGAATTTCCTATTTTCTACTATTACATGGGCGAATGTTTAACTTACAATAGTTAACCGATACCACAACAGAAACTGTATTATTGCAAAAAAACCAACAAATTTATAATAGCACCGTTTTGTTACATTTGCGTTCAGTTTGGATAAAAAAAAACACTTAGGTTTTCTGAGTACTACACATCAATTACAAATACAACTGGAACCACACTATGTTTATACACAGACACCCCTAACACACATCGACAATAAGGTCCCTATAAATACACTGCCTTGCTCCCAAAAACCATAAATCAAACTTTTCTCTGCATCATTTCCATCATCTTTCCTCCTCTTTAAGCTGATTTTAATTCTTCCGTTTAGCCTGAATAATGGCAACAAATGCTTTTAAAATCAGACACATCCAAGCCAAGATTAATACAATAGTGCATGAAGCACCAAAAATATTCAGGCGCTTAAATATAATAATGGATCCACGTGAAATTTAGAGCTTAATGAATAACGAAAATCCTACACTAGGAAGGCTCAGACACCTTATCATTGGAGACAGAAGACAAATCTCACCAACAATTACAGCTGCACACATTACCAACGGTAAGCTATATTTTCAGCATAAATGTAGTCATCATATAATATCCAAACATTCATCAGTAATTGCCATTGACTAATCACTACAGAAGCAGTCATCAAAAAGCGTCGAGAACTAAACGACCTGAAAAATGAAGTCATCATTCTATTTCAGAGACTCCGAACAGTTCTAAACTGGATGGCAGTAGTTGATCTTTGTTTTGAAAGAGGGCAGATTATTACCCGCCCACAGGAAGAACAAGATGAGTTCACAATTCTAGGCATCTAGCATGATTACGTTGAAGTAGGTATCGCTGAAAGGCAGAGGGAGCAAAGATGAAGGGAGGTTGAGACTTCATCCTCTTCATATGATAGATGTAACCTACAGTTATAGTAATACACACTGTATCTTCGTACCCTGAAGCAAGCCAAGCAATGAATAAATGCAAAGGAAAACCACAGTCAATTAGCTACCTCAAATCTATCCAAATGGCGAATGTATAATGCACGTAATATAACAGTTTTCCTCGTTCATGCACAAATTCCTTAGTGTCGGATAGGAACGACACAAAAACAAGCAAATCTAACGCTTATAACATACATGTGATCCCATTACAACTGATAGCTGCAACACATCAAGCAAGTTATTATAGCAGAACTGACATTATAACAAGACCTCTTGCATCAACACTCATTTACATTTTAACTATAAAAGTCAAATATCGTATGCACAACTATTTGAAATACATAATATTCAAAGCGAATTTCCTGGTATAACACTATAATAATCAGCATAAACATCATAAGCCGAAAAGTTCATAGTAATAGCAAAATAACATAGAGTAAGGCGACTTATCAGAACCAACACAGAGACAAAGGCTAGAGTTACTGCACAAAATTAGACAAAAATATCCATATTTTAACCATGATTAACACAGGGACAAAAGTTAGACCTACCATTCGGATTAAGACCAAAGTAGCCATATGTTAACTATGTAATCATAATTCACTAATCCCGCTATCACAAATGCCAGTTTAAGGGTAACTTTATACCAGTATCATAAGAATTGGATGATATAAAACATAAGTATTACTTTAAAAGGTCTTTTAACAATACTTATAATGCCAAAGCTGTAAAATGAATTCAGACAAAACACTGAGAGATTATGTTTAGAAAACCTATTTCCATAAAAAATTATGTTCAATTGACCACTCTATTAAAATACAAATTAAATTACAGGAAAATTAAATGATCTGCCTATTCTGCCCCTGCATTGTTTACAAAGCCTCTTTCTCACTATCTGCCCCTTTTAATTGTATTTCTTATGGTGATTCTTTCCAGTTTATCCCTTCTGTACTGCCACTTGTCTACTGATACAGTTACAACTGTTTGTATTTTTTTTAAAGAGACATAGGTATCCAATGTCGGTAGGCTATATAAGTGCACCAAACCAACCTAAAGCAACATCACACACACTTACAAGTGCAATATTCCCTAAAAACTTTCCTGTAAATTCAAGAGCAACAGCCTTCAAAGCAACCTAAACACAATGTTAACTCAAGCTACTAGACCATTCTCGTGTATTATGGTCGGAGTACCTTCCCACAAAAGCGACCCTCTACAAAGTGTAGAGAGAACTTGTATAAGTATAAGGTACAGTCTCATCACCATGGGCAATTCGGTTACAAAGGTCAGGCCATTGTGGCATGGTAGAGAGTTCATAGGAAAAGTTCTTATTGAATTTGGCACGTCTCCTGCCGACTGCGAATGTAATATCCCGAGTTTTGGATAGAAACGTAAAACGAATTGTTATAAGTTCGATGCCGCATTACAGTATATTATTTAGAGGTATATATAATTTACGACGATGTTATATTATACTACATTTTATTTCGTAGATTATTAACGATTAAGTGCTCGGATTCGTAAGTCGATAAGTTGTTGGATTGGGTCGAGATAACCCGACCCATTTCCTTACCCTTTAAACCGTGAAAACACTTCAAACACCATCACCCTTTCTCACGTATATATATGTACCTCACACAATACAACCCTACCACAATACAACCCTAAAAATCTCTGAACTCTTAGCATTTGGCGGCTGCGTACCCGGGGCAGAATAGT